>JAQGAC010001780.1:0-12496 GCA_034696585.1 Isotomurus maculatus
AACTTTCTGTATTCGCAACTGAGAATGAACGGTTTCCTCAGTTCGTTTGATGCGACATGCTTTCTTCTGGAGCGAGAAGGTTGGAATTCAACTTCCACAAACGTAATTAGAAATGGAGCTAACAACAAAATGACTACGCTAGCTAGAAAGAACACCATTACCAAAAACACGCAATACATATTGTACAAATTTATGGCTAGAAAGAGAATGATTTTACCTAGCATTGAGCTAAACAGCAGGCTAATCGTGGAGTACATGTTGATGTCGGTAAACGAGAATAGTGTAAAATATAATGACAATATTGCTACTCCACCCGCTGCTACTAAACAGACAAAATATATCAAAATTGTAGTGTAGAAGTTGTATTTCTTAATCCAGGTGTTCCTCCTAATGACGAATCTTTCTGTGAAGCATCAGAATTTACATGATTCAATATCTGATGGTTAATTATAATTGTGCTACTCAATCAAATGCTACCTTACCATCCCATCGTTTCAGAAGCTTAAAAGCTTCAAAAACTGTGTTCGTAACTTCTCGTGGCCAATTTGATAAGGTAGAAACGTGAACAATACTAACAGAAAATATTAAACAACAACACCACAAGAAATAAAAGTCTCCAATAGGACCAACCAGTTTTCTGTAGACCGTCATTGCAACTAAATGTCCGTAGTTAAATAAGCACATAAATCGACAAACCCTAAACAGCAATATTTTCGTTCTTGAAGTAAATACGTGTCCTGTTCTAAAATCGAAGTCCACAGGCATCGCATGATAGTCGCAAGCAAAATGTAAAATATTCCCTATAGCCGCTAAATTGTGTTTGCTTATCATGTTTTAAAAACTTTTGATTTGTCAGAAATAAATTCCCGTGAAGTAAAGCTAGTCAATAAATCCCGTGCAAAATATAGCAACGACTCTAAAAGTTGAACGGCAAGCCAGTGCTCTTCAATTGAATGCGGGTTGGTAATGACTAAAATCACGAAAACAAATTAAGGATAATTCACTTGATGAAGAATGCTAGAAATATAACCTTCATAACTGATTCTTGAGTTACTTGGCGAGGCATGCAAACGATTTTTTGAATACGGACCATACTTCCGTGTTTTGCGAAAAATCCAATACCTCTAACCTTGCCAGTTAATTAAGCTTGATACAAATATTCCTGTAATAGAAAATAATCCAAGGATAAAGAAAGGAATATTAAATTATCGGGCCCAAGAATAATGGAATATGAGGATAAGCAATAAAATATTCATAGAATTATTAAACTCAGTACTTATAAGACCCTTTTAATATTCCGAATTTTTACATTATACATAACATACCGAAGGAAAATCCATTGTTTGGCATATTACATAACGATTTCTATCCTGTTATTAAAAGAAGCGGATTACGGGCGAAGCTTTCAAGCACGCGAAATTGAAAACAGCACTGCAAACCAAGGGAATTAATAAAATTTTATTAACTATAAACCCATCGGACCCAAAACCTTGCATTGATTTCGAGTGTCCCAATTCCGATTTTGCATCACACAATTTACATACTTTCAAACCTTAATTAATAAGCGTAATTAATATAGTCAGCAACAATCTAAAGGTACTTCCTGTGAACCCATACAAATATTTTCCTGCAGATAGCCTTTTAAGCTTATAATACCCATCCAACCCAACTGCAATTGGTATGCAAGATCACCTAAACCTTCTTAAGAACTTTGATTCCATTTTGTTCTACAGTTTAAAATATTTCCACGAGTAAATAATTTGTGCCAGGTGCTTTGTCGAATATCCGAACTTTGCATAAATGTTTGTTTGCATAAATGTTTGTTTGCATAAATGCTTGTTTGCATAAAACTTGAACTCAACGTAATCATCCCAATGAATTTGATGTCAATATCTGCCCAATGTTGCTCAACAGCAAAATTCACCATCAATCCCGTGTGACAAAACAGTTTGACAAATCAGCAATATGGGTCCCATGAATTCCATTGTTGATCTAGTCAGGATTTCAAACTGTCTGTACTCATAGCTGAGAACGAATGTTTTGTGAGATGAAGGCATTTTTACTAATCTTAATGTGTTAGACAATCCAGACATGTAACAACTGTTCTGCATGATTTAACTTTTATGTTTTTGGGTCCTTTTTTAATTGTTGTAATCTTTTTGGATCTAAGCACTTAGATCCTAGTTTATGTTTCCTCTCTAAGACATTTGTCGTTGCTCAATTTGTTACGGGAATGAGAAGCCTCACCCACTTGTTAAGGGTTCGAGTATCCTACTCCGTTAGATAAGGGTTTGAGACCTCTCACCCATAGTTTTGTGTGTTCGAAACTAAAAGTCGATGTACCGAGCATTTTGTATTTCACTCTCATGTTGAATGTCATCGCGTCAACTACATAATAAATGTTTTTCATCACATGCTCAATTATATTCACACCGATCCGAATTATTACTAACATGGTAGCAGAGCGTGGTTCGCACTGAGTGAACAACAGATAGTCACTTAGGTAGATAACTAACTGCCCTCTGAGCAAAGCGGTTAAAGTCCCAAGTTGGTGAAAGCCCAGTTAAATAATCAGTGCGAATTGTGGGGAAATAAAGTGAAACTGTGAGTGAGTTGAAGTGAACTTATACATTAACCTTATCATTCCTATCGAAATCCTTGGCAACTACCACAAGTGCCGAAGCTCTTTCTACACATACTGTCCCCAAATTCCTGACGCAGTTTTCTGTACTTGAAATCTTCAATACGAAGCGCAATTGGATGAAAATACCGTAGAATCCTGAGCAGTTTGGTCCATTCCAAGAAAAAAATTTCAACTTAAATGCATTCATGATACTCATAGTATGCTAAATATCAAATTTCGTAACAATTGAGCAACGCGTAACAGGCATCTTAACTTAAACTCATATAAGACTTATTATAACCAGGACATACGACTTCAGCCTAATGCCCATTACCATGAACTAGAACTACTCAAAACTGACACAGAATTATTTTCATTTTGGCCATTTCGAGCTGGAGGTTTTCATTCAAATGCTTAGTAAGCATGTGCAATCCGCGAGTCGATCAGGCAGGAGGTTGTACAGCTGCCCGTGTTGGTTAAGGATATTTCTTGAGAATTTCTTAAATGAGACAACAATGAATTAGACGTCTTTTGAAGGCCAGAAGGATTTCGTCTATGCAGAGAAACACTGGAATTGACTACGGAATATGGAGACTGCAAATCACTTTGATCCTGAAAAACAAAGTCTGGGACGTCGTGTCTGGAGCAACTCCACGACCAGCGGTGAACCCGGATCTTTGGGACGACAGAGACATAAAAGGTTAGGCTATTATGGTTCAAACTCTGAGTGCAATTAATACGCAGCACATCTTTAACTGCACCACTTCGAAAGAAATTTTTGATCGCTTGCATGATATCCATTCTGATTCGAGTGGGCTTAACCGACAACATACCCTAATGGCATTCATCACCTATAAGCACAAGCCAGAGTACACCATCGTCAAGACCTACACAGAAGTCGAACAACTACAACGTCACCTGTAAACTATGGGACATAACATCGACGATACGACAGCAATTACGAAGATTGTGTCTACACTTCCAGATGCGAAGCACATTGCGTTTATCAAGACATGGAACAGTGTTCCCATAGCGTCACAAACAATGCCGGGTCTACTTGCGAGATTACGAAAAGAAGAATTGGAGATTTCTCACGCCGTTTAAGCAAACAAAGAAGAGGAAAACCCTGTTACGAAGGCGTTCCAAGCGAAGCATGAAACACCACGGCGGTTAGCTCTTGGAAAGAATCGGAAGATTGCTGACTTGAAGAAGAAAACAAAATGTAACAAATGTGGGAAGATGGTACCCTGGTCTCGGGTGTGTCGAACCAAGAAGACGAATGGAAAGTCTCAATTCACCCTGAAGTACCCCAATCAGGACCACGAGCTAACTCTGGCTTTCATGGTAGCGGCGCCTGGTGAGGTACACGACGTTTGAGGCAGCGACTCTGGAGCGAGCCAATGTGTCTGTGGAAGAAAAGACTGGTTCCCTACGTAAGTAATATTTCGCGAACCGCGAAATATCACCCTCGCAAATGGGCATTCAGTCCTTGCCTTAGCTTTCGGAGATGTCTCCGTCCTTGCTTTAATGAATAATGCATGAGACAGCGCACACTGAAGAACATCTGCACATTCCTGGAGCCAAGAATTTATTCTCGGAATCAGTCATGGCCATGAGAGGATACACCATCACACGCAAAGCCAAAATTACGGAATGCAAGCGGAATGGAAAAATTAGCCCCATTGCACTCCCATGATATGGACTGTACGAAATGCAATTCAGAGCTACAGCAGTGGCCATGGCGATGCTTAGTCACAACAACCTGCTAATGTGGCATGAGAGATGCGCACACATTAATACACAGTACATTAAGAATACTGTAAAGAAGAATGTCGTCACTGGCATAAAAGCAGAAGAAATTCAAGGCCAAGTCATGTGTGAAAGCTGCGATCAAGGAAAGCAACACAGACTCCCTTACCCTCCACTGCAAGCGAAGAGAAGCACACTGCCTGGAGAAATGACACACGCTGACTTCCCCGGACCAAAGCCCGTAAGGTCATGTGTCTACTTTTTGCTTGTAAAAGATGACGCATGTGGTTTTCGCAAAGTATATTTCCTCGCTGGTAAGAGTCAAACAGCATTTTGCATAAAGGAGTGCACAAAGTTTATGTTCGGACAGACAGGAAGAAAGCTTAAAACTCTGCGTAAAGATGATGGCACGAAGTTCATCAATGAGGAACTCCAAACGTATTTTCATAATGAAGCATCTTCCATGAATTATCTGCCCCATACTTCCCACAGAGCAATGGAAGAATCTAACGTAAGATGCGGACCATTAAGGACACTGCACGCTCAATGATGAATAATTGTAATAACCTGAGTTTTTGTGGGCAGAGGCAATCTCAACTTCTGTCTACGTTCATAATCGTTCATTGTATAAAAGTCCACATAAAACCGCGTACGAGCGTTTATTTAATCATCACATTGACGGACATTTGCGTGTTGTTGAATGCATTGCTTTTGCTCGAGTTCATAAGCGCACAGTTTGGAACCCAGGGGAATGAAGTACATGCAAGTTGGATAGAATGTGATCTCATATCGTCTCTACGACGTGAAACGAATATCTATTGTCATAAAACGCAACGTCATTTTTCATGAAGTTTGAAAAATGTTCAAGCCTGCTGAACAAGAAGAAATCAGCATTTTGGACTCCAAAGAACACGATGAAGAAGATATGCAATTCTCAGATGCAAATGAAAAGGTCGTGGAGGAAAGGGAAACCTCGGAGGGACAGGGGGAAGAAAAGGAAAAGGAGGATTTCAGGATCAAAATCCCATTAGACGGCTTAAGCAGGGTCCCCTCCTCTCAAGAGCATCCCACTCAGAGTGTCTTGAGGGACACGAGCTACTCTTAGGAAGCCATATAGTTTTCAAGCCTACGCAGCTGTCTCCAATTTCGAGCCAAGAAGCCACAATGAAGCAATAAAATCTGAAGACAAGGATAAATGGATGGTGGCAATGAAGGAAAAGATGAAAAGCCAACTGCAGAACAAATCCTGGTAACTCAACCCTTACCTTCCTAAGGGCAGAGTACGTGACTCCCGTTGGGTCAACTATGTGAAACGGAACCCTGATACCTCCATCATTCGCTACAAGGCTCGTTTAGTCGTGGTTTAGCCCAATGTGACATGAAAACTGCATTTCTGCATCGAGAACTACAGGAAACCATCTATATGAAGCAATCAGAAGGTTTTTAGACAGATGAGGATTCTGTATGCCTACTTAAGAAGAGCCTTTATGGCCTTAAGCAAGCACCAAGGTACTGGCATGCACGCCTGACTGCATTCTTGGAAAAGAACAATTTTATTGCTACAACAAGTGACTCTTGCGTGTTTTCGCTAACGGAACAAACTAATCCTCTCTACCTTGTGGTGTACGTAAATGACATTCTACTGTCTTCGCCCAATCAACAAGCAATTGATAATGCAATCAAACTCATCCAAACCGAATTTTAAATCACTTTAAGTGATGTGCACTCCTTTGTAGGATTTGAAATCCATCAGGTAGAGAATGGAATGTTCCTATCACAGGAAAACTACGTAAAGAATATTCTTGACAGATTCAGTATGAGGGACTGCAATTCCACTACTGTGCCTGTGCAACCCACCGTTTAGTTACTGCCTGCAGAAGAACCCGAAAACTTCCCACTGAGACAACTTGTAGGAGCTCTACTTTTCGTAGCTCGTCTTGCTCGCCCTGACATCGCTTTTGCTGTTTTAAAGCTTTCGCAATTCATTTCTGCATTTAATTCGCAAAATTGGGAAGCTGGCAAGAAGATACTGCGATATCTGCGTGGAACCTGCAAGGTAGCGCTTCTCTACGAATTCAATAATTCCATGCATCTTATCGGATATTCGGATTCTGATTACGCGGGATACAAGGTGGACAGAAGTCAACAGGCGGCTTTGCTCTCTTCCTAAGAGAAAGCCTAATTTCTTGGGGTAGCCAGAAACAACCGATTGTGGCTTGCTCCTCCACAGAGGCTGAATACATGGCTTTGGCTACTGCTGCAAAAGAAGCCGTGTGGATGCGAAGACACCTAAATGAGCTTCGCATAAGCATGAATTCAGCATGCACAATTTATGTCGACAACTTGAGTGCAATCAAGTTGACCAAGAATCCGGAATACCACAAGGAGTATAGTGATAGCGAACAAAACATATCGATGTTCGCTATCACTTTACTCGTGAGTTGCGGGAGAAAGGGGAAATCGAAGTGAAGAATGTCCCCACCAATGAGCAGCGGGCTGATATACTGACCAAGCCCCTTCTTCGAAGGAAACACGAAACAATGAACCATCTGTTAGGACGTACGGACCCAAAGCACTTGAGTCCCAAGAAACGGACTGAAAGGAATGCTCCTCCTTTCACTTTGCTTCTGCATGCAAATGATGGGAAGTGAAAATGCTGTAAGCACTAGATCAGATCAACCAGTTCTATGGAGGGCCAGCAAGACACCTGCGACTTCAGGACACTATGAATATCATCTACTTATCAAGCTCAGATCACCATGCGAAATTTTTACGAACGAAACTGTCCATCCGGACATGCTTGTTCAAACACGAGATCAATGCGATAAGCAGTATGACTCATTGTTCATGGACTGGAGTTTGCCTAGGAATCTCAGCAGGTTACTGCATCATTGGCACACACCAGAATTAATGCTTTGGAAGGAACTGTGCGAGAATTGGAACGTCAACTTGAAGATTTCTCCAGGAGAATTTTAAGACGCTGAACGAACGCTTCAACTACCTTGAAGAAGATTACCTACAACTGAAGTCACGATAAACCCGCTCAATGTTTGCCATTGCATACATAACTACGAGGCTGCTCACTGCCTATCATATCCTCAAGGAAGCCCAGAGGAACTGGCTAGACAGAAAAGTTTATACTCCTCTCCTTGATTTTTTAAACATTACACTGCCTTGTGGAGATTCATGTCCCCTGAAATATGCTAAAGCTAAGAATTGCAAGCTTTCATACGACACAACTAAATTGTTTGTGGACTTTTCGGTTCCTGCTCTTAACACGAGTAAGCTGCTGCTTGAAGCGGACCTATTCCAGTTGATTCATCAGACCCACAACCAAACCTGCACTTTCGTCTACAAGGGACAACGGAACGTGATCCTGTCAACAAAGGCTGACTGTGTCTACGCCGTTAATGTGTTAATGTAAAAAATACTCTAATTTGACTCTTGCACTTATTCAGGAGTGTAAAGCAGCTTACACCCTTCCAGATGCGTCCAGATATTTCGTACTGGGCATCTATAAGCCGAGGCATCCTCAGGAAGAATGGGACTACGTTTAAGTTAGGCTGTACTATGGGAGCATTCACTTGTGCAGGAAACACCATCTCCATTGTTTAATCCACACAAGCCTGCCCGAACAAGATAATAAGTCTAGATTGCAGGGTGTGTGAGATGAAGGCATTTTTACTCAACTTAATGTGTGAGACAGTCCAGACTTGTAACTACTGCTCTGCATGATTTAACTTTTATGTTTTTGGGTCCTTTTTAAGTGTTGTACCCTTTTTGGATCTAAACCCTTAGATCCTAGTTTATGTTTCCTTTCTAAGACATTTGTCGTTGCTCAATTTGTTACGGGAATGAGAAGCCGCACCCACTTGTTAAGGGTTCGAGCCCTCTCACCCATAGTTTTGTTTGTTGTAAACTAAAAGTCGATGTACCGAGCATTTTGTATTTCACTCTCATGTTGAATGTCATTGCGTCAACTACTTAATAAATGTTCTTTCATCACATGCTCATTTGTATCCACATCGATCCGAATTTTTACTAACATGTTTTCCTTAGTGCATTTGTTGTCACATCAGGTTTTTTTGGGTTGTAAGGATTGAATTCTACCTGAACAAATGTCATTGGAAATAGACTAACCATTGAAGCGTAAAAGCAAGGAATAAAGTTCGTTAACGTTAGGAACACCCAATACTTGTTATATATGGTAATAGCCAAAAACAGAATGATTTTACTTTATGCGGAACTGAATACACGAGACACCACGGAGCATAATTTCATATCGATAAAGGAGTATAGTGCAAAGTACGATGAAAATATGACACTTCCTTCTACAGCTACGAAGCAGGAAAATTAGATTCCATATTTCAAGTAGAAATTGTATTTCTGTATCCAAGGTCTTCTCTGAAGCACATGTTCTTCTGATATAAGTGATAGCACAAAATAAATTATCAGCACAGATTTTGTAACATAATCTTGTGCCAAAATTGCAATTAAACACTTACCGTCCCACCACTTCAAAAGTTTGAAGGTTTCTCTGATCCCGTTTGTTGCTAGCCATTACCAAAAGAAAAACAACGATACGTGGGTATAGTGAACATAAAAAATTAACGATAACCCCATACGAAATGAAAATCTCCAAGTGGTCCAACTATTCGTCTGTAAATAGTGCTTGCAATTAAATTATCGTAGTTAAGCATGAAAAAAGTCTGAAATGACCAAAACAAAAAAAATTTTCTTTTTGAAGTTAACACTTGTCCCTTTACAAAATTAAAATCCACTGGAGACGAGTATTTAGGCCATACACAGTGTACTATCTTCCCCATAATGGCTATGTTATTGTCGCTGATCATTTTAAAGCACGAACTGTTTAGGCAAAGGAAAGATGAGTGTAGGTTTATTAGTCGACTGTATACTCAGTCCCACTGTCTCAGTAAATGTTTCTTTCAGTAGACACGATACACGAAATATAAAATGATCCGAAATTCAATAATTTCCAGGGTTTTAGATAAACTCTTGGTCAATTTGAAGAACTTTGTGAGAACAACGCAACGTCATAATATTGATGAACCTTGAATTGAGCTGATATAGAAAAGTATAAAGCCAATAAGATTCCCAACTAGATATGTATTGAATCCCCATTACCATAACAGTAATCCTCTGGAAGCCAAAGCAAAACAAATGTGATTGGTTTTAAGTTAGAAAGTCAATGTGGTTTGAAAGCATATAAATATTAAAAATCTTCCGCCTTTCGATTCAGAACACTATCATTCTAGTAAGTACTTTTTCACATCAAGTTCCAGAAAATCTGTAGAACTCTCAACGTCACATGATCGGCAATGTTTGTTCTTTTCTATGAAGAATGAAACTGGCTCTTCAGAACTTAAATCATGCAGACAATTTATAGATACAATCCTTCATGCTGAATGTTAACAATATTCAAAAGGTATCCATTCAAATCGAAATGGCTGAAGTATAAATGTAAATGTCTCCATTTCGGACTTTAAATAACATATTTGAACATGCCATCATTATTTGGATTGTGAAAAAATCCAAGGATAAACACGATTTCTAGTAAAAGTTAAAATGAAGGGGAACAACGATTGAGGTTGTATCTTGTATTCCGAAACTCCCAAATAGTAATCTTTCATTTGTTATTTAGGTATTTAAATTACATGTTTGAAACTAGCTACGTTATTAAAGATTTTGTAGCTTCTACCTCAAATTCACAAAGTCAAAAAGCATAGTTTGCAATCGTACGCTAGTTTAGCTTCGTTTTGAACATGAACAATTCTAACGATGATTAAAAGGTTAAAATCCGATGCGACGTAAAACAAACCATCATCATACCAAATTGAAGGCATTTAAAGAAACATGCAAAGCAAATTCATTTAGATTTCTAAACCAATCGAATTATTATAAAATATTTATTTTATTCATTATAATTCATTCCGAAGGAACAATGTCAAATTTCTCATCTAAGTACCAGCAAATAAATGTCTACTGCAAATGATTGTTGCTGAATATTACAAAGCTTGTGCAACCGCATTTGTAAAGATGTCTTCCTAATGTTACATCAAAAAGTGTAGCTCTCTTCCTGAACAGAATCTAGTAAAGTAAATGTATTAAACAAATCCGATCCATAATATTACTACAACGTTAAACGTACATCAACAAGCCAAGACTTTTCAATTAAATCCTGCCTGCTAAGACTTCAAATCACGAAAACGAATTAAGGATAGTTTACTTTATCAAGAATGGCAGAGGTATTGCCTACATTATTGGTTCTTCTGGTAATTGACCAGGCGTGCAATAGAATTTCTTAAGAACGGATAATAATACTTCTGGGATTTACATAAAACCTCATAACTTCAACCTTGTCAATTATGCTATGTTATGTCATTTTATAAGTAGAAATATTCCATTATGAAAAATAATGCTCGGATGAAGAAAAAAATCCCAAGCTTTGAGGCAGAAGAATAATGTTATATCAGAACCAAAATGCAATTCCATTTTCATGCAACTTTTAAACTCGGTACTTATTACGACCTTTTTGCAGTTTCAAAGAATTATTTCTAATAATATACGCACCAAAACAACCAAGGGGATCCGTCCGCCCGCCCTCAAATGCAAGGAATGCCGATAGGAAAGGAAAATTTGCAGCTTCAGTTTTATCTTGAGTGCATTTACGTTTAAAACCTGTAGTTGTTACTTATCTAAGTGATAATTGAGGTATGATTTATGTGTATAGGTGCATTTAAACTGTTGAAACCAATGCTTTTAATTATTCAACCATGTTGTTACTCAAATGTATCTTGATGTAGCTTCATTAGTAACAGGCTTGAGCTTGACTCGAAATTCTGCTTGCATTCCTGTTAAGTACCCAATCCTATCCAATTAATATTAAATGTTGCATGCCGAATTGATTGTTCTTTAATTCACAATTTAATTTTGTAGAAAGCAGTAGAAAGTTTCATCTTTTTTTAACTTTCAGGAGTACTTCATGTTTTTTAGACTTGTGTCACTGTGGAATAATCTACCTCCTAGTTTCCTATCTCCTGGTTTCAATAAATTTAAACTACAAAACTATATAATCAGTCTACGACAACTGTAAAAAATAAAACAAACTGATGAACTGATTTCAACCTTACTGCACGCAGAGCAAATAATAAAAAAGTCAGAGTTAAACACACAAGAGAAGAACAATCTTCGAATGGATATAGTTAAAGCTGTGAACATTGAATCCAAAATTATCCGTCCCAACAAATACGATCATTTCTTGCCAATCATTCGAGGACTCAAAACAAACTCAAAACTAATTATACGACGTGCAGATAAAGGAAACACAACAGTTGTGATGGATAAAGGCGAATACGAAAAGAAACTCTCCGATTTACTTCTTGATGGACCTTACGATAGATTGATTAGTGACCCCACACCTGAACTGAAGAAAAAGGTTTTCGAATTCTGCAAACAATTACAAAAGAAAGACAAAATCTCCAAAGACGAACTAAAATACCTTACAAGCAACAATGACTTCTGTCCAAGATTTTATGGTGTTCCTAAAATACACAAACCTCAGATTCCCCTTAGGCCAATCGTAGATTTTAGAGGATCTCCTACTTACTACCTAGCTAAGTTTCTTGTTCCGATACTTCAAGAACTCACCAACAATCATCCGTACACTGTGAAAAACAGCTTTGAGTTTTTGGAGTCAGTCCGAAATCTGAAGTTAAAGAGAACGGAAGTACTTGTCTCGTTTGACGTTGTTTCTCTTTTCACAAAGGTTCCAGTTGCAGAAACAATATCAGTTATAAAACGTCGATTAATCAGCTGTGACAAGTGGAAAGTGAAGACATCATTAGATGCACATGAAGTAATTCAAGCCATCCAACTATGCATTTCTAGTACGAATTTCCTTTGCAGAGGAAACTACTACAACCAATCCGAAGGATCAGCTATGGGAAGCCCCCTTTCACCGGTTTTCTGTGAACTATACATGCAAAACATGGAAATGGAACTCATTGAAACTAACATTGATATCAAGTTTTATAGAAGATATGTAGACGACAGTCTAGCTGCTATTAAGAAACGCAAGTTACAGTCCATCCTTATGTCACTAAA
>JAQGAC010001781.1:0-12495 GCA_034696585.1 Isotomurus maculatus
GCCATTCTGAAGGGCCTCGCCGAACGTCTCCGCAATTCTCCGGAGGAGGAGCTCCAAACTGGATTCAACGAGGTCAAGAAAATCGCAGCTCTTCGAATTGGCGACATTCTGGCCGCCAATCCGAACCTCCTCCCCATCAAATAAACAATGAGACACGTTTCAAATCGTTCTGCTTTCAAATTCCAATTTATTGTTGTTTTATTTCGAATGAGTGGAGAGAGGGTTGAATTTGGGTGGGTGGTGGGTGTTTAGTTTCGTGGTCCGTCTCGCTTGGAGTCGTAGAGGACCCAGGGGTGGTTCCAGGTGTCGACCTTCGAGTCGAAGATGACGGGGTACTGGTTGACGATGCTCCTGACGCTGGCGGGTTCCTGTGGTCCGTCTCGCTTGGAGTCGTAGAGGACGAATGGGCTGTTGAGTCCGTCCCTCTGGGAGTCGTAGATGAGTTCGTAGTTGGAGAAGTCGCGGGTCTGTCGCTGTCCCCCCATTCGCTGTCCCCCCATTCGCTGCATCGGCTGACGCATCATCATCATTGGCTGCTGCTGTTGGTATTGTCGCTGCTGCTGCTGGGGCATTCGCATGGCCTGGAATTGAGGCATCATGGGTTGTGCCTGCTGGTTGGACCGTCGGGCATCTCGTCGAGAGTCGGAGATCACGAAGGGGTGGTCAAGTCCGTCGACCTTCGAGTCGTCTGTAGATTAGGAGAGAATAGTGTGGTTAATGAGGAAGGTGGGGGGAAGGGGGGGGACTTACAGATGGTGGTGAGGGAGGCGTCGTTTTGGTAGGTGAACTGCTTCGGGGAGTTGGGTCCGTCTCGCTTGGAGTCGTAGACGACGAAGGGATGGTCGAGTCCGTCCCGTTGGGAGTCGTAGATGGTTTCGTAGGCAGAGGCAGCTGCCACGAACAGAGCGAGCACCACCTGCAACAAAAGAACAGTGGGGGTCAGTGGGGGTCAGAGGGGGTGTGCCCAAGGGGGATGAGGAGTGGGGGTGGCTTACGAGGGAGTTCATGTTGAGATGGTGTGGAAGGGTTGAGGGTGGCGATGAGATTGAGAGACAGGAGGGCGAGAGGTTCTTTTATAGGTGGCTGGAACTCACCCCTCCCGCACCCCCCACCCCTCCGTCCGTCTGCTCTTTTACTTAATTCTCCTCAATTAACTCACCTCAATCATCTCAGCCTCGTTAATCCCACCACCTGAGAAAAAAAAACCCTACGTCACACGCGCATCAATGAACGAATGATTAAGGGCCACTCATCCTCCTCAGCTACCTACGCCAGTGAGAAAGCGGAGAAGTGGGGCCTCCGGAGGTGCAGTGTGGAGAGGGGGGGGGGGGGGAGTGTGGGGAGGGGTGAGTTGGGGAGGTCAGTTGGTCGAGTTGCCGGGTGAATGTTAATGACTGGAAAACAGGTTGGCTGGGTAATGAGATGAGATTAGTGGGATTTATGGAGTCGCGGATTTCGAAGTTCCAAGGACGAGTTTCGCATGAGATTCCTCGCAGAGATGCAAATCATCTTTGGGTGAGTTTGGTGGGGTGAGTCTAAATGAGCGAGTTTTTGCATGGCTAATTGGCTGCGTTGCTAATTTATGCGGACATTTATGCGGGCAGTGACCGGCGGAGAGTATCCGGGAGGAAGGAGAGGACTCGGGTGTTTCCATGGCGACGGACGACTGGAGGTCCGTCAATCAGCGGAGTCAGGTTGTCTGTGAGTGTCAGCCGGGGAGGCAGGTGTTCTTTCCACAAATGTGGAAACAAAAAGTGGCGAAACAGGTTGGGAGATTTGAGGTGAGACTCTCCATTCATCATCTCACAACATCACGACGACCCCATCAAAAGTGAGCTCAATTAACTTCCAATCACGGCCACCTGCACTCAACTCATTTATTCCCCAATCACGTACACCTCACTAATTAATCACGTCGTTAAGGGGAGCTTCACTGCCCGATATTCGGATCCACACTTCGAATCCACTCGTAGTAGTTCCCCAGGTGGGTGAACACCCCCGGCAACCCGGACTGCCCGCATGTCGTCGCCCAGCTCGCCATGCCCACCACTGTGTATCGCTCCGATCTTCGGTCTTTGCACACCAGCGCTCCGCCTTCGTCACCCTGTTAAAAACAAGAGAGAGTGAGTGGGGGTTCATGAGGGGGGGGGGTTGTGGGGGTGCCGTACCCTGCAGAGTCCTTTTCCAGCCTCTCCGCCAGCACACAAGAATGCCCGTTTGTCGAGGATGAATTGGGAATCCCCGACGTTCCTGCGGAGAGCGTCTTGGCAGACGTTGCTGTCGACAATCTGGAGGTCGACTTCCTTGAGGATGTTTCGCGTGTTGGGGTTGGGGGTGTTTGTGTTTTGGATGCGCTTTAAGGCGGCGACGGTTCCCCAGCCGGCGACGAGGCATTTGGCGGAGTCGAATTTGTTGATGTCGTTTGGTTTAGCGATGCATGCGGATCGGATGGAGGGGAACGAGGAGAGGTCGACGGGAGTGCGGAGTCGCAGGACGGCGATGTCGTTTTGGTAGGTGCGGCTGTTGAACTGCGGGTGGACGACAATCTCCTTCACTTCGTACTCCACCGGACGGAAGGGCTCGTCTCCTGTGGACAAGTCCCACTCGCCCAGACGCACCTTCACTCGTCCGTTGCTGCCCCTAACATACAAAGAGGTCAAAGGTAAAGAAGGATGGGGGTGGGGAGGGGACGGGGGGTGGCTTACGTGGGGAGGTTTTGGACGTTGCGGGCTGTGGTGATGACGACACCCCAAGAGATGACGATTCCCAGGCCGTAGATGAGTTGGTTGTTCGTGTCCATCACGAGGGCTGTCCACGGGTGGTCTCCGTAGTTTGCCTGACGTCAAATAGAATTCCACACGTCAACTAAACGTCGTGAGATTGAGGAAGTAGCGTGGGAGTTGACGTTGGGAGACTTACCTCGCCGTAGAGAGGATATGGGGAGAAGTAGGGGAAGTTAGCTGGGACACCGCAACCTGGACCCGTTGTGAGGCAGCACATCACTTCGTCTCGGTTTCTGCATGGCGGCTACAGTACACACGACGAGGGACGTTTATGAATGGCGTTGGATTGACGTTGACGTGGACTTACAGTATTGACGGCGCGCTTCTTCCTGAGGATCTTGTTGTCAGGTCCTGTGCAGTAGTACTTGTTGATGCAGCGGCAGTAGCCTGGAGTGTAGGACGCAGACAGGTCTTCGCTGTTGTAGTCTTGTCTCGTGTCTACAATAAAAAGTCGCTGAGGTCAGTGAGGTCACCTTGAGGTCATTCCTCCACCTCTGCTTACGGAGGGGCGGGTCATCAGCGAGCGTCTCCAGCGTCGTCGTGGTGGCTTCAACGTCAAGTCCGTCGGAGTCTGCGGAGAGAGGGAAGTCGTTTTCGGATTCGTTTGCCTTGAGGACCCAGACGGAGGGGGTGTCGTTTGCGATTCGAATGTTGGTGAGGTCGGCGGAGACGCCGAGGAGGGCGATGAGGAGGAGGAGGGCGGAAGGAGGCATGTTGGGCGGTTGCGGGCTTCGGAGGAACTGGAGGTGGTGGTGACATTGGCGTGGCTATTAATACTCGGAGGGACGGAGGGGTGGCTGACCCTCCGGAGCTGGTGAAGTGGGTGTGGGGTCATTGGCTCCGGAGCTGTCCCCGCAGGCGACTCTCCTCCGCATCTTCGTGATGAATGGACTCTCATTTGCATACAATCGAGTCTCCACAAGGCCGAAAACAACTCAGCTCGCCAATCAGGAACTCCACGAACAAATCTATTGACGGATTAATTGCAAAACAAGCCTCTCATTTTTTGCACACAAACTATTTTTATTCACCAATCACAATTTAAAAAAAGCTGACAATCAAAGGTGAAGATTAAAATAAGACGAAGGGGGGATGACGAGGAGACGGGGAAGTTGAGACGCAGGGGAAGGTGAGACGGAGAGAGCGGGGAGAGGTGAGACTCCTCCTGTGTTAAGCTTACGGGGAGAGGTGGGGTGGGGTGAGAATGTTAGTATGCTGGGGGGATGGATTGTTGGGGGGCTGGGGGGGCGACTCCGCCTCCGTAGGAACCCCCTCCGCCGTGCATGGCGTCGTCGATCCACTCCAAATAGTTGGGGACGTTGACGTAGACGCCAGGAACGTTGTAGTCGGCGCAACCTGCGGGAAAGAAAAGAGAGGCGAGGTGAGATGAGGTTGGTGCGGAGGGAGGTGGTTTTTTGTGTACCGATGCCCCAGGCGACAAGTCCCACGACTGTCCAAAGTCCGTCGCCCGACTGGCACACGAGGGGGCTGCCTCCGTCCCCCTAAAAACACAAGCAGAAGAGAAGGGGTTAAGAGGAGTGGGGGAGGGGGGCTGGGGGTGTGGCTTACGGTGCAGGCGTCCTTGCCCTCCTCTCCTCCTGCGCAGAGGAAGGATTGTTTGTTGAGGTAGAAGGAGCGGCCGAGTCGCGTTCCGCGGAGTGAGTTTTCGCACGCGGCGGGTGCGACGACGGGTACGTCGACTTCCCTCATGACGAAGGAGTGTTTTCCGTTGCCGAAGGCGTCCTTCCCGAAGCCTCCCACCCAGCAGCGCTTCCCCACGAAGTTGTCCGCGGGGCTGTGGGGGAGGCAGACGGAGCGGATGTGGGGGAAGGCGGTGAGGTCGACGGGGTGGGCGAGGGTGACGAGGGCGACGTCGTTGAAGAGGTTGTCGGGGTTGAACTGCGGGTGGATCGCGATGCCCGCCACTTCCACCTCCACGTTCTTGTGCGGCTCAGAGTCGTCTTTCGCGTTCCACTCGCCCAGCCGCACCTTCAGGAACGAACCCGCCCTGAAACAAAGCGAAGGTCAGATGTGCTGAGGGGGGGGGGGGAAGGTCAAGGGGGACGGGGGACGTACTTCCAGTTCTTCACTTTGTGTGCAGCGGTGAGGACGTGGGACTCGGAGATCAGCGCTCCAGCGCCCAAGTAGTTGTTTCCCTTTCCGAGAATGACTGCCATCCACGGATACGCCCCGAACGCTGCTTGTCCCTGTTCCCTCCCGTACCCGGGTACTTCCAGAATCTGCCTCGACCCGCACTTGGCGTACCCGCCTCCGGGAAAGAGTTCCGCGGGGGGAGGAGCACAGCAGAAGGTTTGTCCTGCGAGACACACAACTCCTCCAGCTTTTGGAGGCTGCGGAGGAAGAAGGGAGAGGTCAGCGGGGGTCTCGTGGGTGCGAACTTCGATCGCGGGACTTACTCTGTTCACGATTCGGATGTCAATCACACCTGCTCCGTCGTTGGGGGGAGGGGCTGCGTCATGGCCTCCTCCTCCTCCATATCCGCCTCCGCCTCCTCCAACAATGTCCTTCTCAGGAGGAGGTCCTCCTCCTCCTTGTGTGGGACATTGTTCGATGGGGACGCAGGAGCATCCGGAGGAAGGAGGCTGGACGTATCCGTTGTCTCCGTGGGTGGGAGTCGGTGGGGGCGGGTTGTATCCTCCCTGGAGGCCTCCTCCTCCAGGTGCTCCACTGTTGTATTCCACAACTTGAGGAGGAGGAGCTACGTCATCTTGCGCGTATCCTGGAACAGCTTGCACTCCTGCGGAAGCCCCACGGATGAGTGACAAAGTTCAAATTTACCCTGGAGACTCTCCTCTACCCGTTTCCGGGTATTTTATGCTCAGGTATGCGTTTATATGAGGAGTGTGTACCGAGAGTGGATGCGAGTAGTCCGAGTCTGGGGGCAGTTGCGTTTTGGGCTGCGGCGAGGGTTCCGAAGAGCAGGGCGCAGAGGAGTTTGGTTTGGGTAGTAGTGGACATGGCGAGGGGTGTTGGGTGAGTGGCTGTGGGTGGGAGGGGACGGCGGGGTTTTATAGGGGCGTGTGGGTGACGTGAGTCTCCCCATGGCGTCACCTTCCAAGAAGGCGAGTAAAAAATGCCCATTGTGTGGTGACCTTGGCTTTATTGATGAAGATGCTGGGCACGAGTAATTAAGTATGGAGGGGGGGGGGATTGGATGGGGGGGGGACTGGCTGGTTTGTACAACGAAGGGGAGGAAGCGTTTAAGATTAAAAAGTTGGTTTGCACTTTCAGTTCGGCGGAGGGGATTGTCTCAGTTGCGTCGTCGTCGTCTCCATCACAAAATAGTCAGCACCGACTCCTCCGATGGCTCCGCTCCTCCACATGGCACAACTACACACGACACCTCCTCACGGCAACTCCTCCAGGTAGTTCTCCGGAATCAGTCCCGTCCGACCCCGCAGCGTCCCTTCCAGCCAACCCGGCTCCACCGAAGGACGCACTGCAACCAAAACATCATCAATTCCCGCCTTCTAATATCATGGCTTCCCCTGGGGGTGGGGGTGGGGGGGGGGGCACTCACCGTTTGTGATGATCTCGTTGGGTTCGAAGGAAAGCTCCCCTTCGTGCTCAGCGACGCAGGAGTACAAAGTCCGCGCGCATTTCCTGCGACACAAAATAATAAATGACTTACATGAGGGCCTCGTGAATGAGGACCGAGGGAGAGTGAGTGAGTGTTGGGTGCTTACGCGTATCCCCCCCACTTGGGGGAGGAGGAGGGGAGGTAGGAGGAGGAGGTGGGGGGCGGCTTGGAAGGGGGTCCCCTGAGGGGCTGTCCGTTGGGGAGGAAGGAGGGGGGTCCGGGGTGGAGTTCCGGGGGAGGTTGGTATGGCGGGGGTTGCTGCGGAGGGGGTCCTCCGCCCCCCGGGGGCCAGGAGGCCACTGACTCTGAGGAGGAGGAGGAGGCGGAGGCGGGGCCGCGGTCGAGGGGTCCTCCGGGGGTGGGGGGGTTGTGGAGGAAGGGTTGGGAGTGGGAGAAGGAGGAGGGGGGCGGGTTGTTGTTGTGGTGGTGGCGCTTCAGTGGAAACGACGGCGGCGCCTCTCCCCCCGACGAGGAGGAGTGTGAGGAGGAGTGCACCGAATTCACCGACACGCCCAGGTTGTCCCACGACGACCGCATTCCCTCCATAAACACCTTCGTCGGCCCGTCGTTGTATGACGTCACCACCGCCTGTAACACACACATTATGAGTGACCTTGACCTTCCCTGGGGATGAGGGGGGGGGGGGCTTACGTGTTTGACGGGGCTGTTGGAGGCGCGGTGGGAATGGCTGTGCGGAGGGACGACGGACGACGCACTGGGTGGCGGAACTTCGCTCGGCGTTGGCTTCGACTTGAAGATCTGCGAGAGAAGAAAGAAGAGGTCAGTGGGGGGCGGAGGGGGGGTTTGGGGGGAAGTGGGGGTACCTTTTCGTAGTTTTCGATGAGGATTTCGACGACGACGTTGCAGAATTTGATGTCGATGATGGCGGCGACAGTTTCCTCTTCGGGACGGAGGAGCGTTGGACCAAAGCAGACGCCCAGGTTGCTCACCGTCATTTTGTTCTTCTCACTTTTGGCTGCGACGCTACACAAGGTCAACGGAGGTCATTAGAGGTCACTGTCAGAGGGGGCGGGGTCAAGGGGTGGCTTACTTTTGGAGGTGGGCGATGAGGGTGTCGAGGATGCGGAAGTTGGGTTGTGGCAGCCGATGCACCAGCGTGTGCACGTCGCTCAACCTTTGTACTCTCGTCTCTTGCTCTACACAACAGTGAGGTCATTAAGGTCAAGGTCAAGTGTTTGGGGGGGGGGGGTGACTCACTAGCTGCAGCGATGAAGGCCTCGTGGTAGCGGAAAGTCATTAGCGGCTCGGGGAGGTTCCTGAAGAAAGTCTTGAGCGCACTAGTGATCGTCTTGGTCTCCCACTCGCAGCGGTCCTGGAGGGGCAGCGGCCGCCGCGCGCCGCCGCCCATGCCCATGGCGAGGAGCTTTGCGACTTTGGAGGAGACGCCGACGAGGCGGTAGAGGCCCTGCTCCTCCAGCCCACGCGACTCCAGCTCCCCGATGCACGTCCCCACAAACGCAAACCCCACGTCGTCCAGGCACGTCTCCTCCGACCCCGCCACGCGCCCAGGCTGCCCGTACGTCTACACACATTTCAAATATTTCAAATCAGTCCCTCCTCCTCTCTCTTATTGCTAAGAATAGTTACTCACGGGCTCACGGCCGTCCATGGCGTCGAGCCAGAGGCGTCGGTCCTCCTCGGAGAGGGCCTGGAGGGTGTAGAGGGTGCCGGGGGGGCGGTTGTCGGCGGTGAGGTCGAAGCAGAAGCGTTTTTCGATGGAGTCTGAGGGTCTGCGGGTGCAGGAGCGGAGGAGGAGTTCCTCCGTCCCTGCGATCTTGCCGCTGATCTGGTTGTAGGCGATCATGGAGAACTTGCGGCTGCCCTTCTCGTACATGCAGTAGTACTTCGTCCAACTGCTCCCCAGCGCCTCTGTAGCCACACAACCCTCATTAACCACACCCACCCACACTCAAGTTGCAGCCTAACTTACTCTTCTCCATGAGGTAGAGGTAGCCTTGGCGCGTATACATCTTGTCCAGACTCCCCGGGTCCTTCTGCAACCACACCCACTCAATCAAACATGCAGAGATGGGGGAGGGGAGTGTGTGGGGGGGCACTTACGGATTTGCGTATCTCCAGGACCTTATTCATAAGGGATTTCGTCTGGTCTCGCGTAGTCTCAAAGTTTTCTCTCGTCTGTCCACCAATCACATTCATTCGTTCATTAAATCTGACTTAATTAAGCGACACTTAATGAAGTAAGGGCTGTGCTTACGTTTTGGATTCTCTTTTGAAGGTCGACCATATAAGGTTTGTAGTCTGTGGCGACTTCGTGTCCTTGGTGGTAGAACGTCAGCCAAGAGTACATGAACCCCAGGAGCTGCACACAGAGAGGTCAATAAGATAAGGTCAATAAGATAAGGTGAGGTCAGGGGGGACGGGGGGGGAGTTACCGTTTCGACGAATTCGTATTTCTTTCGCTCTTGGACTTCTTGAAGGAGGAAGACGTACTTAAGGGAAGCCTGGCAGAAGTGGCGCTGCTCCATTTCCAGGGACGCGTCGGCCTGCAAGGAAAGCCCCCCCTCGTGTGATTAGCGTCATCTACGACAATTGACCCCACCCCCACGACAACAACAACCACAACGACAACAACAAACAAACGGAGGGAGGGAGGAAGGTTGAAGGAGTCCTGCCCAAGTTGGTTGTGGTGGTTGCGTGTCCGCCGCCTTCATCGATCGCCCCCTGCGCACCTCCCTGCGCACTTCACTCACCTCCTGCAACACCGTCTCCTGCTTCCGAGTCGACAGGTTCAGGTAGCGCTCCTGACTCTGACAGAACTTCGTCGTCTGCTTCTCAAACGTCTTCTTCCCGTTCTACACAATCACACCACGTCAAATACACGTCAACACACCACGTCAACTTGTAACTATTACCTTCACGTCTCCTATCTTGTTCTTCCGGAACTCATCCAGCGGCTTTATGAACTGGTCATTCGCCTTCTCCAACTACACAACACAACAGCAGTTAATCTCTGACGGCAACATTTTGACGTGGTGTTTTGACGTACCATTCGATCGCGCTCATCTTCGATGGCAGAGATGAGGAGGGAGAATTGGCGGAGAGAGTTGGCTATGACAATCTCATCGTCAGTTTGGTTGGCTCCGATGCATTCGAATGTGAACTTCTCGAGGGAGTCAGCCAGGGAGCGTTGCGCCCGCGACAGCACTGCAAATCATTCAAAATGAGGGGTCATTAGCCTTTGACCCAGAGGGGGGACGGGGGACGGGGGGTCAGGAGGGAGAAGTAGGGCGACGGTGGGGATGTGGAGTGAGTGAGGAGGCCCTCGTGGGTTGTTTGCGTGAGGCGGAGGAATCTCTCTGGTTGCCCTACATTCCTCCACCGTCGTCGTCACTCTTCCTTCCTCACTACCTCCAACCTACCTACCTTCACCAACACTACCTCCCTACCTCCCTACTACCTCTCTCTCTCTCTCTGATGAATGTTACGGGACACTCACAAACACACGTGGCCTCATGTCAAAGGTTACCTTCCCCGTCCCCCACCCCCACCCCCCACTCTCCGACTGACACACTTTATTAGCAGCCCTGCGAAAGAATGCCGTGAGTTTCATCATCTCCCATGAGAACCGCTTCTCACCACAATTAACTTTAATGACGCAGGCGAGAGGAATGAAGGCGAGGCTCCCAGGGGGGTGGGGACTTCAGCAGAGGTCATCTCATTTCACACCCAACGCAGACCGGGTAGGGGGGGGGGGAGGGGGGGATGTTAGTATTCGGAATGTTTAGTGAGATGAGAGAGGGGAAGTAAATCTGTTTCTTTTGTTTACATTAACGCCTTCCCAGCCGTCATCGTCACCGCTTAAAATAACTTTGCATTAAACAAACGACCCTCTTCAGTTTGAAAGACGCCGTCTGTTGTATCCGTCCCCCCTCTCCCCCTCCTCCCCCCCGTCGACCTGTCGTCGCCCCATTCAAAGAGAATTCTTCTCCGAGGGCAAAGGTTAATTGAAGGTTAGGTGGGAGAGGGAGAGTGAGGATTGAGGCTGAATGAATGGATGCAGTTGGATGTTGTGGCTGGGTGCATTCCTTATCGCTTATCGCTCACCTTATCTTTGCGATTGAATGAGAAGGGGAGATGCGGAGAGAGAGGGAGAGATCGAGAGTGCAGCAAGAGACTCCGATTCGGTGGTGGTGGTGGTGGTGATGGTTGGTGACAGGAGGGAGGAATGCGGGTAGAATTCGGGGAGAATGGATGAGGAAGTGGAAGTGAGCAACAAGTGGGTGGGTGGTGGGTTAAGGGTTGGAGTGGGGGGAACTTACGTCTGGCGGCGGAGAGGATGTCCTTGACATCCTTGACAAGGCCCTTGATTTGTGAGGAGGTGCGTTCGAGTTCCCTTTCGTGGGCGTGGAGGTTTTCCCTGAAGTAGGGGGAGTCGGTGAGACAGTCGGTAAACTCGAGGGGCTGCAGCCCCATCGCCCCACCCACCACAACAACACCAAACGACACTTACGGAGGAATGTGGTGACTGTCTCTGCGGACGTTCACTGCTTCACTGACTCTCTCTCCATCTCACCCTCCCTCCCTCCCTCCCTCCCTCCCTCGCCTTCCCTCCCTCCCTCCCTCCTCCTCCCCACTCACCCCCTTCACTCACATCAGCCCCAATCCCCCAGCCACACCCTCAAAACACCCCCACACCACTCCGGGGGGAGGGCAGGGCCAAAGGTCACGGGCTGGAGGCGCCGGACGACGCTGGAAAGGCGAGGGCAAGTTGAGACGGCGGTGGGGCGAAGTGAGAGGAGTCATCGAGTGCGGAGGGAAGCGAGTGTGGCGTCAGTTGCGAAGAAGTAAACAGGAAGGAGAGAGAGACGACAGATCGCGAGGAGATTCGGCTTTGTGCAAATTGTTCTGCTTAGAATTAAAAAGAGATGTTGGGGGGTGAGGATCGAGGGGGTGGGGCGGAGGAGCGCGGGATGAAGTTGGTCGACGGAGTGGTGCGCAAGTTCCGCGTGGCGAAAGTGTTCAGGGAGAATACCGACAGAATTAACTCAATGGACTTTTCGCCCTCTGGGGATCTCTTGATTTCCTCTGCGGAGGACGACCAGATTGTCATCTATGACTGCGAGAAGGGGACGTAAGTGGGGTGGGGGGTGTGACCTGGAGGGGACACGCTGCGTGACCTAATTTTGTATGTTGTGTGCTTTGCAGGCAGAAGAGGACGTTAAACAGTAAGAAGTACGGAGTGGATTTGATTCACTTCACTCACGCGAAGAACACTGCCATCCATTCGTCCACAAAGATTGACGGTGAGTTGGGTGGGAGGTGTGTTTGGTGGGGGTGTGGTTAATGCGGGTGGTTTGTTGCTTGCAGACACGATCAGATATTTGTCCCTCCACGACAATAAATACTTGCGCTACTTCCCTGGTCACTCGAAGAAAGTGACGACGCTTTGTATGTCTCCTACTGACGACACCTTCTTATCGGGGTCGCTGGATCGGACGCTTCGGTTGTGGGACTTGAGGTCTCCCAATTGTCAAGGGCTGATGCATCTCCTGGGCAAACCTGTGGCAGCATTCGATCCTGAAGGCCTCATTTTTGCCGCAGGGGTTAATAACGAATCCGTGAAGCTTTATGACCTCAGATCTTTCGACAAAGTAAGCGAGTTTCGAATTTTGTGCTTCAAAAATAGGAGGAGATGAGGAAAATATATAATAATAATATTTGTTTTTGTAGGGTCCATTTTCGACGTTTAAATTTGCGTACGAGAAGGAGAACGAATGGGCGTCGCTGAAGTTTTCGCCGGATGGGAAGACGATAATGATTTGTTCGTATGGGTCGCTAATTCGACTGGTGGACGCGTTTCACGGAACTCCGTTGAGGTCGTTTGCAGGATTTGTGAATTCGAAAAACCTGCACATTGAGGCCTCCTTCTCTCCAGACTCCCAATTCGTCTTCTCCGGATCCTCCGACTCCCTCATCCACGTCTGGAATGCTGAACACGGCCACAAGGTACGTCACCACCACTCACTCACACACACACACACACACACACACAGCCACACACACAATACCTTTCCTCAGTTGGAAGTTGAGGAATGTGGAATGAATGGAAGAGACGACATTCCAAAGGAA
>JAQGAC010001782.1:0-12487 GCA_034696585.1 Isotomurus maculatus
ATAGACTAAGAAACACTTTTGACTTTATACCGAGGAAAGGGAAGACGCCTTGTTTCCCACGCTTAAAAAAGTATAAAAAGCCAAGAAAAGGAAGGAGATGGTCACAGGAGATTATTAGAGAGACATAAGTCAGATTAAGCATCAATTTTCCATACTTTTTAAGGGAACCCAACCCACTGGCAACTAGAGAGTTGATTTTGGTTGAATTTTTGAAAGTCTCTGAGGCAGACAAGCCCATTTGCTATTATCTTCTTGGTCATACTCTTTTTTGTCTCAATAGAATCACAAGATTCCTTCGCATCTTTAGAAGTTTAAAGCTTAGACGCTGCTGCCACACCCTCTCCGGTAATTTTTCAACTGCTGCTAAATATCTACGCATGCAAGCGGAGTGCACATCAGATGCTGTGTGTGTATTGATGTCATCTCTGTGTTTTTTGTACTCCTTTAAATATTTGAAGATTAGGCAGATATACACACACGTATGTATTGGATATGTGGATATCTGTGTGTGTGTGTGTGTGTTGGTCGTCTAATAATAATTGAATCTCCTTGTTGGTTGTGTAATGTTCATTAATTCAATGGGGAAAAGAAGACAAAGGAGGGTAAAAAAGGTTGGGTGTGGAGGACGGATGATGTGAATTCCCATAGAGCACCTTCAGAGGTTCCTATGGAAGTCTGAAGATGAGTTAGCGTGGTTCTTTGAGGCTGGACATGACAGAAGTGACATGACACATGACAGGTGGACAATCCTTCTTTTCCCGTGTCATCCTCGTCATGACACAATAATACGGTCTGTGGGTAATAAACCGTCTTGGACAAGAGAATGGATGGTCCAAAAGGGAGAACAAAGGGTGGCTTGTGTGTAGACAGGAAAATATTATTATTGCATGCAGAGCTTTTAATGTTTCTTCAGAAGGTCCACACCCACTCGTCTCAATGAGATTCCCTCATGCTCCTTTCCACTATCATTAAACTACAGTTACTCATTACTCTGATTATACTCTTTAGTCTTTAGCACGGAGTTCTTTGCCTTTCACTTCCAACTCCTCTCATCTTCGAATGAGGAGACCCGGCCCAGTCGAATCTCCATGAGATTTGGGTGTTTTAACAGTTTTTTCCAATTCTGCACTCCCAGACTAAGCAAGTATAATAATTAAGCCCGTCCTATGGTGGTGGTGGTGTGATTTTTTAATATAAAGCGAATAAAGTACAAAGAGACTCATGCTGAGTTCAACACAATTGCACACCTTAAGAATGACACTTGAGACGCATCCATGCCAAGATGATAATCAAAGGCCGCAATAAAAAGTAATGCTGCACATAAATGCAATTAAATCTGTTTGTGAGAGGTAATCAAAGCACGAGGCTGTAATGGGTAGATGTGTAATAAGATTACAAATTAAGATTAAGGGCATACGCACACGTTCAGAAGAGAGAACAAGCGCAATGTTATAATATGACGAGATAAGTTCAAAGGTGTTGGTGATGTGAGTGAGAAGGTCCAAACATGCATACTACGTTGTGAATACAAACCTTAAGAAGAAGAAGGGATGAGCAACCAGAACGGGTTTCTTTGTTAAACTTGGGAGGGGTGGGTGTGGCAGATGAGTCGACCACACCTCGTCGTTCTTTGCGTTCTTTCTCAACACAACTGAGCACAAGGTTAATTAACATAAGTTAAATAAAGAGAGAGAGATTCGTTGTAATTTACAGCTTAATAGAGTCTTCTTCTTTCGCTTGCAAAATAGTATTGTTGTGTATTGCACACAGGGAAGTCAGTCTGCATTGGAGTTTAGTGAGTTAGTAATTTAACGAAACAAAGTGCGACATGAGAGAGATATTAATGAAGTAGGGAAGAGTTAAAAAATGCTATTGAGCTTGAGAGAGTGTAATTAATCTCTTTCTCCATTTACAAATTGATTTTGGGAACTAAAGAAGTGAGATTGGGTACGAAATGTGATTAGCAAGTTAGACGAGGTGAAGTGTATATTATAATGCAGGTAGATTGTTGTAAAAAAGTGGATGGGTTTTGTTCTAATGTAATTTCCATCCCAATTACTTTATCCAATCACTTCATTCCAAGGTATAAATCCAATTATCTTGTTCCCTATTGTACAATGATACTCTTGTGTAGGATATATCCCGTGAATGTAATCTACCTGAGTTGTATTCAGCAGTAGAATAATTGTTCACCCAGAGGACTTTCTGTCTTGTGTGTCTCTACAGCTTGATGCAGTGTGCTTATGATCATCTCTCTCTTTTAGTTCATCTCTCTCTCATAAAAGACCATTTACTATTTGTCCAATGAGAGTCAAAGGATGCCGACCTTTAATCTTGTACTTAAAGACACATTCACACTATAGCTTACTTATACACGGAGATCATCTTAGTGATGATCATCCTACCGACCTTCCTGGCTCAAAAGATATTAGCAGAGTCAAAGAGCATCTGTATAAGTGTATAGATAATATTATAGTAGCTTAAAACTATTTATTCCTACTGGTCTACGACCAACTTGTCTTCTTTTCCCGTAATGAGTCTAAAATTTCATTAGACAAATAAATGAGGTAGTCAAGTTTGTTGAGAGGATTTAGAATTTGGAATTTAGAATTTAGAAAGACTGGCTGGTCGGTAGAAATGCGGGGAGCTGTGTGACACGACCAAGAAACCCACGAAAAGTATTGAGGAAGCTAAGGGAGCATCGATGATGAGTAGTTGTTGGTGAATGTATGAGTAAAAAACAAAAAAGTGAGTGCGAGTCCCGATTGAATGAAAGGTGTTCATTTAATGCCGTGTAGCGTGTAATAATAGGAAATCGCAATTTTCGTAATCGACTCCTGACTGAGTTTAAAAAATTAAAACTTAATTATCATCCGTTTGGGTTGGACACGATTCTGCAGAAGTTATCAGTGGAATTCAGCGGAGAGCAACCGGCTTATTCACTCTGACTTCTTTCCTCGTCCGCTTCTCCTTGTTGCGTTGCTACTAAATCCATTATAAACTTTTGAGTTGCTGAGATAGGTTTCGTTCATGTGACTTTATACTTAATAATAATGATAGGCGAGTAGTGTTTGTGTTCGTCATCTAAAAATCTCGATCTCTTGGGCCTTTTGAGTACAATACTTGTGGTAGAAGATAATTGTGTTTTGTTCTGAGATGGAAGGATAGAGGAGACGGGTAATAATTATTTAGAGATGATGATGAGGTGTGGTACTCATGATCTCTACTCAAGATGACCACACCAAACCCGACCGACCGACAGACACACCTCTTCCATTCATCTCTGAGTCTCTCTCTCTCTCTCTAGTCTCTGTCTCTATTTGCATATGTGTGAAGGAGATCCGGGTTCTTTTTTCCTCCTCCGGACCTCCATTTAAATATAGTCCTCTCCAATTGAGTTTCGGTTGTCAACCCCCTCGTCGTAAGTTGCGGGGTGTGTAGGTTGTGGGGTGTCAGGTGAAGTCAGGTTGGGTCATCTTTTTAGGAAATAAATGGACTACCAATAATGTATGATGATGATGGTCTATTGTGTGCGTATTATTGTGCAAGTTGGAAAGAGATCGCTGTGTCACGATGTTGTTGGGTGAGCAAGTTGCACCGTGGGACTCTCCTCTAATGAACTTATACGCGTTTAATCATACATCATCATATTTTTATGTAGGCACTTCTCCTATGAAGAATGTATTCCCTATGGATGCCATGCTATTCTGTTGCACACAGGCCAAAGGATATCTCACCTCTCTATTCCTTCACGACACTCAAAAAGTTATTACCTTTGGCCAATCCCTCTCTAATCAAGTCCAATTTCAAAGGGTCATTTACATTCCCTACTAACCGATTCTGTGGCAAAATCGAAGTAATTGTTCCTCGCGTATGATTTGGAGAAGGTACTTAGGTATGCAATTGTATCAAGGTGAGGAACTCATCGTTGTAGTCTAATGTGTAATGACCGAGTGAAGAAGACGAAGGGTGGTGATGGTGGTGATGGTGGTGGTTGGACTTTTGGCTGAGAAGGAAGAAGAAGATTCGTTTCCAAATTGCACACACATGAAATGGTGAGAATTATGGGAGATTTCCTCGTGTCAGTCAGTCTGGCGAGATAATCATCTACCTACAGGTCTACGTAAAAGATCGCCTCTCACACCACCCATTATTACCTTTAATAAGGATAATGAGGAAAAATATTAAGAAATCCTAATGGCCACTTCTGCTCCCCGACTCTCCTAGTATTTCTCTCCTTTGCATTGTCATGTCACTACGAGAAGTGCGGACGACTAATGAGCGTCCAAATCAACTCGATCCGCACACACAGACACACACACACATGTAACACATTTACAGGAGTATTATTATTCACTTGGGATGTGTGGCTACTGAGCTTGCTCATCCCTTCTGAGGATTTATTAATAATGAAATTGCGTTAATAGTGATGAAATCTGAGTCTTCACACACCCAACACGTTGCACAGGAGATTAGAATGCACGTTTTTCTCCCAGAAACAACTGGTGACTGGGAATTGGAAGTAGCACACGAAGAAGAGGCCTAAAGAATAGAAAACGTGTCGACTGTCGACCAGCAGCAGAGAGAAGGGAGTTTAGAATTAGTATCATTAATATGCGCTGCTTCTGTTGGCAGTCTACACCTTTTTGGTGTCATTTAGAATTTGAGATTTGTGGTGATCTCGTCGTAATACAGATTGGTGATTGCCCTTTGAATTAGTGAAGGAGTTTGTATAATAGAGAGAGGAGGGTTATTATGGGCTTGATGAGATAAAACGGAAATAAGGCTGTCGGACACTTCCTGTGTTGAAAAATAGGTCAAGATTACTACAGACACTCCTCGGGAATTCGTCACACACATTCACACAAGAACCACGACCGATTTTCCTTTTACTTTGGGGATGGAGAGGTAGTCATGAATGAATACAGGTGGTAGGTGTATTAGTTTACGTAGTAAGAAGAAGAAGATGCTTCAAACTGATGAGGACCAGAAAACTAGAAGACGACCGCTTTTTGAAAGGAGTTGGAGCAAAAAACTTGAGATCGCGCAATTTTGTCTTGTCTTTTGAAGAGAAAATGTTTAGTAGGAAAGGTGTGAACGATTTGTTGACAGGATGATGGATGCAATTAGATGGGCAGGTAGAGTGGGAAGGTAGGAAAGAGAGAGACATTTTTGTTTCGTAGGCAATGAAGACGAGGTGGGTGGAAGAGAAAGGAGAGATAGAATTTCATTTGGGAAAGGCAAACTTACCTTTCTTGACGCGAAGGTCGATGCAAGCGGAAGGAAGAGATTGTGAGTTGTAAGGGAGTGAGTTCCAACTTTGCGGGTAGTTGGAGTCTTCAGAGTCCGAATTTGAGAAATCCATCAGAGACGAGCCACGGCCGTTTTCAGGAGACTCGCAGTTCTGTCGTGAGCCGTCGTCTGAAGATTTATTGACGGTGAGGTCGACAGGCTCCATTTGGATTGGCGGACACTCCGCCTGCAGGAAAGGAATTAAAGGGAGAGATTAGACATTTAATTTATACACAATTAGATTTCATTCGAAATGCGCAATGATTTAGGGCAAGTGGCTGGTGCATTTAATTAAGAAACTAGACGTCACAGATAAATAATTATTTTTCTGTTTTCTGGAGGGATGAAAATATGATGAGAGGTTGGATAATTAATTACGTAATTAGACATCTGGCTACTCTTTAGGGTCACCACTGCTAAAAAGCTAACTATGAATTCTAGATCATTAGCCAATTTTTATTTGTCACTGAAGAATTATCGCAACATATAAAACATCATGTTGTTCATCATCATCAACAAGTTGTTCTGTGTGTGTTGAAAATGTATATGGCGATTGTTGGGGATTGGGGAAGAGATAAAAATGAGGGATAATTTATGAAGATACTAAAGTTAAATTGGAAGGTGACAGTTGACAGGAAAAGTGGATAGGGATGGAGAGGATTAAAAATGAAACAAGAATACAGAATATTATCAATGCAGTATGTAAATTTAGTTTTTTCTTGAGGTGTCTTCTTCCATTTCTCGCGAAAAGGATGTGAGGAATGTCAATGTGTTAGAGAGTCACTCAGCTGAAGTGATCTTTCGTTTCTTCGTCAGAAGTTTGACTTTTGATTGCCAAGAGTTCGGACTTAAATCTTTGGCTTGGGGAACGGGGAGTCAACAAAATGGAAAATAAAATGCAGTGGGAACCATATTTGCATTTAGATGACAAGATGAGATGTGAAGCTCTCTAGTTTTGTAGTTTGGTAGTCCGTGGAAAACCTCTCGAGGGCAATTACTATTCATATTATATTCAAAGTCATATTGCGAGTTTGTGAGGCTTCTCTCTCAACATGCGAACTGCTGTGTGTGATTGTTAAAGCTACTTTACTCATTTCCACTTAGTCATTTATTGGTTTGACCATTTTAAAAGTTAATGAGGAAAGCTGAGAGAGATGGTGGAGAGTGATATTGTCTTCAATCTTAAAGGTTGTCGCGTCTTATTGTGTTGTACATGTGCAGATCTTAAGCGCTATTGACTTGCACAGTCAAAATTGACAGTGTGTGCGTATGAAGAGTGAGAAAGAGTTGACTTTTGAGTTTCCAAAACAAGCCAATTAATCAATATTAGAGAGAGAGATTTTGAGAGAGAAACGGGAAGAATCCATTTGCATTTGCATTCGCTTAAAATTATTAAACAAGTTACAAGTATGTCTGGTTAAGAAGTCGTGTTGTGGCTAATTCGAGAACTGTGTAATTGTGAATTCTGTTTTGTGTGAAGGAGTGATGCACTTGAACTTTAAGTGGAGACAAGTCGCAAGTGGTTACGACTTACCAGTTACCAGTTGCATTAACAGGTGGTTGCAGAAAGAAAAGTACAAAAGTAAAGGAACTTTATGGGATTTTAAGTATTTTGCATGTCATATGAAATTGGGGGCTTTATATGGAGGAGAGGGATATGCTGCTGCTGCTGCTTAATCGTCTGACTCTCCTCGTTGTAGGATTAGTTTTCGTAGTAAACTGGTAAGTAGTAATAAGTGCATATCGCATCTGCATAAGTAAGTATCTGCCCATTACAAATGCACACTTAAACACTCTATCTATATATAATACATTTACATGGAATATAGATATATTATGAAGTCGAAAAAAATTGCAAAGGAATTAAGTGTGTTGTTTGTGTGCGTTGGACTTATGAATATCAGGAGTAGAATTAAAAATGAAAATACCTTACAAAGGGATCTGTTCACTTGTGTAATGGTGAGTTGCTGAGGTTGCTGTAAATGTGTGCAGTGGAAATACTGGTTAATGAGTAGAGATTAAGATTAAAGTGCACCTGACTTCTTTTGTATCTGTGTGCGAGTGTGTTTGGTTGACTGTGATTTAGCAAGTACATAAGGTTAATGAAGATGAGGCAAATGTAAAAGTAATTGTTGGGGATATTAACGGAGTGTAAGGAGAAGAAGAAGAAGGGGATGTTGTGTGTTCAGTTGGTTGGTGCCAAAAAATAGAATGATATTCCTTTATTAGGTTTCCATTTACCTAAACAACTCGTTTACCTCGAAGAAGATCTTTGTTGAGAGTTTTGAGAGTGACCCACCCACTTCGCCCAGTCCAACCCAAAGAATCAACAAAAAATGCAAATTCTAATCTCAATGCAATTAATCAGTTAAGGCAGTCAAGTCTTGGAGAAGAGCATCTTCTTTGGTTTTTAGTTGTTGAGTTCCCATTTGCATTTGGGGGTCGCCTCGCGTGTCAATTTTTCTCGAGATTGAGTGAGAGAATGAAAAGTATACCAAGTTGAGTAAAAGAGCAAGGTTGAATTTATGGTGGAGAGTCATTAGGCTTCTATTTTGTATTTTTAATTGTTTTTATTGAGAGAGTGGCCACTTTGTAGAGTTTTGTGTTTGACTTGGACAAAATGGTAGGCAAATAAATTATTATTCGTCTCTTATCATCTCTTTCCATCTATTCATTCATCGTGTGTTGAGGTGGACGACGTGGTGGTGGTGGACGTGGAATAAAAAACGAGTGAAGAAGAAGACACCTTGAGATGCCAGAGATGCGCGTCTTTGTGCAATTAGCTAAATAATTTAGTGCACAGGGGAGTGCCTATCCTCCACAGTTTGCATCATAATCGCTACTTCACTTTACTCACCAATCACTCCCATTAAGCGTCGCTAATTCCACCCAAACAGATAGAGACGCCTAATAAGTAATAAGCTATGTGTATGTGCAGACGTTGTATGAACATTAATGCGTGTGTGGTAATAAGAGTTTTGGAGCTTCCTCATCATAAAACCTTAATGATTCATTGAGATGAGAGAGTCCTCGTGTTATGTACTGTGACCCTTGACCTTCTCCTCGGTTTGTCTTCCAAACTACTTCGCTCCAACGTACTTCTTCTCGTTGTTGCTTGTAGGGAGGGCCAATGCATTAATTGTACTTCTGTACTTTGGTAGAAACTGCTGCTGCTGCTCTGTTGCTTAGTTTGGAAGTTACACAGACAAACACACACAGACTGACAGAGAGAATAGTTGGAGAGACAGAGGCTGAAAGATAAGATTAAGGAGATCGTTTTTGGCATGCCATGGGAAAATGTGTTCAACCATCCAAGTCAACGCTGCTTCCTTTCCACCCTTTCATTATCAAAGTGTCTGTGTAATTCTGCACTCTGTGTGTTTCGTACAATTGTACATGGCTGAAAAGCATAAGCAGCAGAAGATAAAACTTGGACGTTCATGACGGTGTGGTGGTAATTGGTAATGGACACATCCCTTTCAGTTTAATTGACACTGAACACCTTTCCGTCAAGATGAGAGGGGCTCGTAATAATTGTCAGAGAGAATATGCGTCTCTGCATGATTCTATTTGGAGGAAGATGACAATCTTGAATGTGAGATGACAAGATGAAGAAGGGCGGTCGGGACTTGGCAAATAAAATGTGAGGATGTGAGGATTATGAGGATCATTTAATGTTTCATTGGTAGCCGAGGAAGAAAAGACTTTTCATGGGAGAGTTGTTGAGAAGTTTCCATGAAATTGGAATTGCTTACGCGAAGGAGGATTGTGGAGAGATGGAGAGGCAGATAGTCTCATTCATGAGAAGGTCGTGGAGTAAATGAAATGGTTGGTGTGTTATTCCTCTTCACTCTTCCCACTCTTCATTCCCTAAGTATGACGAAGACTTAGCTGCCTATGCACTCCACATCATTGTGTTACCCTTCATGGACTTTCCAAACGAGACTAGATAACTTTACACACTCCCGAACCACTTCTTTCCAACTTCACTACGCAACGCAGCGTATCATCTAAAAGAAAGACTTTGGGTTTAAAATATCATTCATGTTTTCTCCTTGAACTTGACTGTACATGAGAGACGGACGATAATGACCACCACCACTACCATCACCGTCATAGTCATCATCATCATCACCCCAGAGAGTGTGCAGAAGACGAAAGCAAATTGGAATTTAATGACCATTGCTCTAAGAAGTGTTAAGGAAAGTGTGTGGCTATAAAGTGGCCATGGACTATGGTGGATTTGTGTTTGCAGCTGCTAATAATTCTGCAATAATTCTCTGTTGGAAAGACACAAGTAAAAATAAAAAATGCAGGAACGCAGAGATGAAGAAGGAGGCTGCAAGGAGAGAGAGATGAGGCTGATGAGAGTATTGGACTTAAATTCCTCGTCCTCCTTCGAAAGTCGTAAAAAATAGTTTCCCCACAGTCGACTTGCTGCTGAAATGTTGACAGTTATTTGGTGACAGGAGTGGCAGAAAGAATAGAATGCTTTGATACTCTACGCTGGGAGTTGATGATTGAATAGCACCTGAGCGAGAAGTAGAGACGGCGAACGCAGATGACAGATTTTGCTATGGAAGAAGCAGCAAGAAGTGCTCTCAGGTCTCTTCACAACACAAAGTCAACTTTTCATTACTTGTTGGTGGACATATGAAGACGAATATTGTCCGAGGGTCAGAGTCAGTAGTTAGTTGGACAATTAGAGACATGCAGTTCACGTATGTGTGTCTTAGGCATAATATGTGTTGGTCAGGCATACCAAAGTAGTAATCATAATTATATGCGAAGTATAATATGAGTGTCACTTGAGATAGAAGCTTCTAAAGTTCTTCTAGATGTTTGGTACTTGGTATTTAGGGAGATTTGCAACTCGAGAAGGATTGTGAGGGCCGGGCACTTAGGAATTCCATGTCGGTAATATTTCAATGTCTGTTATTAAATTAAGGTTGGTAATCTGTCTGAGCATCAATAATTCTTCCACTCCTTTCAACAACTATTGTTGTTTTGTTTGATGAAGATAAGAAGAACGGTGACTAGTGACTTTGTGTGTTGGTGGTGACAGTTGAGAGAGTGAGAGTTTATTGGAGGGTTCGTTTTGTAAGTAGCTGCTGAAGCTGAATGTGCTGAGTAAAAATAAGGGTGATAGTAATAATTGTATTCTGGAAAGATAGGTAGCTTGCAAATCACGTAACAGTAAAATAGGCCGATTGGTCTCTCAGAAGAGAGAAAAGTTGTATTGGTCATTTGATTGTGATTAGTAAACACAGAATGTATTTTCTCTCTTTTGTCTTGAAGTGGATGAATGAAACAGGTCAAACGTTAATTTCGCAGCAGAAACAAATGCACCCAGAGATGCTGAATTATTCATGTGTGTTTCTTCTTTAAGAGTTTCAACTGTTGGAATGAAACTGTACTCGAGTGTTTGAATGTGAGAGATAAGCGACACACACACACACAAACACACTTGTTACTCGTTGTTACAATAAAACTATATTATATGTGTGTAGATTGATAATGCCAAACGAATGAATGACAATCAAGAGAAGAAGGAGGAAATGGAATGAACTTTTTGCTCTGCGTGTGTGTGAGAGAGAGATGTACCGAATAAAACAGTTTAAAACTGCGGATAGAATGTTTGTGCAATTGTAGGCGAGTTTTGAAAGTCTTAAAAAGGGAATGAGTGGAGTAGATTAAGAGAATAAGTTGGGACACGGATAGAATTCCCCGTAGTAAATGGTAATAATACTGGCATGTTCCATTTATTTATGGTTTAGCTTGTCCATCGTATAAGACCAGTTTGGCACATGGACCAACTGACTTTAATTAGACCAAAGAAAGAATATATAAGGTTGAAGCTTTTATTAAAATGTGTTCATTCTGTCATGTCACGTCAGTCTTTATTTCTTCTCCAACTTGTAACTTGTCTTGTTTATTTGGCTCATTTACATTTGTGTTCGTATTTCTCAGCCCCTGAGCGTGTGTACGCTGTGATTCTGCGCTCAGCATAAGGGACATCAAAATATTATTCTGTCTCATTCAGTTAATTTCATATTTCTCGGTCGGTTCGTCTTGTGTCTTTACGAGCATGAAAGGCTCGTTCAATTCACTCTCTCTGAGGTTATGTAGAATTGTTTCCGCTCAGTTGCATGAAGTTATGAATCAGGAAAATGATACCTCGATTAATTGTGGAAAGGATACAAGGAAAACATTATTATATGAACTTTCATTGGGCTTGAATGGGGCATCGTGAAACAATTTTGTGTGCAATCAATTAATCAATCAGTGAAGGGAATCGGGGATTCCTGCGTAAGTATCTTATCATGTTGTATTGTGCGACTATGACGTAAATTTGGCGTGGAAATATCATGATTCTTACCTCCTTGGAGCCCATACTGGGACGCATTCGATCAGTCGGCATTGAACAAGAGTTCAATTTTTCCCACGAAACTTTCCCAATATTAAACGAGAACAATAGAACGATCACAATGTTTAATTCATTTCACGAGAATGCTTAACTTTCCACACGAAGTTCAAAGTCAAAAGTTATTGGGGGGTCCAGTTAAAGCGTCCAGCAGTTTTCAGACACGGTAATTCATGTGAGCATTAGAGACTCAGTTGCACCTTGCTTTTTAGGTTTTTACTATAAATGGGCACACACACCACAATAAGGCTTTATAATGTGTTCTTCAGGAGTTAAATTAATCTCTCTGTGAATGTGGTTGATTAAGTACTTGAGTTGACTTTAAATGTGCAAATGTAATAGAAGATGGGATGAATGAAGATATCAAATTTGAGTAGGACAGTCTTCTTCACACCATCTCTGCGAGTGTCTCTCTGGTCTATGAGGTATCTGTAAAGACATTAAAAGTTTTCATAATCACTTGGATGCTCGTATGCAGTTAGGTAAGTTGTTGGCGAATTTCATAGGGAAACAAAAACATTTTAATTTTTGTAAAAGCTGCACAAGATCTGTCGACAATTAAATTAGACCCACCACGAAATGCTGAAGATTGAAGATTATTATGTGGTTATTATTTTGTTGTAAATTTGAAAAATTGGCAAATTTATGTTGCTAATTGATATTCACGTGAATGAAATGTCTACTGTGTGATGAGGAAAGGGTTGGCTGTTGGCGTTTGGCAAGTAGGCGAGCGAGTCACAAGCTCATAATGATTGAATTTGGGAGGTGAGC
>JAQGAC010001783.1:0-12482 GCA_034696585.1 Isotomurus maculatus
AATCGTTTCCTAAATCGTGAACTTTGGGAGCCAAACCTTGAAGGGATTTCACAAGCTCCTGTGAAATAAATAGTAAGATCAGTAAATAGTAAATCAGAACGATGATCAAAGCTGCGAAAGATTTTCTGAAGTCTTTTAACTACCTGAACTTGGTAGGAGTAATGTTCCAGCTCATCGGAATTCGCTGACTGGTATGAAGCTTCAATGCCTCCTAAGGTATCTTCTGCTTGCGTCAAAAGAGACTCCACGAAATCACAGTTTTCATCCAACTCTTTGTATCTGTTTCTCAGAAGCTGAAGTTGTTCTTTCCGTTTGTTGAAGCCGGTCAAAAGATTATTCCATCTGAGAAAAATTAATATACATTACAGATATGTCCTGGTTTAACTCAATGAATTATCGATTTAATTACATTTCATCAACTGTTTCGAAGTTTCGTCTAAGTCGAAGAGTATCCTGGAACATGCGGAGATCATCACAATCTGTTGCACCAACGTCACAGAGGTTCAGGATGTCATTGATTTCTGTACTTTCGTTGCCGAGTTTTCTTTGCTCAACCTATTCGATAAGTACACCAATATAATTTATTCCTGAGTACAAGTAACGCTTGCAATTCTGGCTTATCAACAAACCTCATGTTGGTGAATCACTTTAGAGATTTCTTCAGGAACAAACTTAGAGAATGTTATTGGTCTTCTGAGATAGCTCTCAATATCTCTAAGTTTTCTTAATGAATCATAGGAACGTGTTTCCAACTGGGTGATAAGCTGAGAAAAAGTAGAAATAATTTTGAAAACCAGGCACGCTAATTTAAGATAACGTGAAATGGATCCGATTGAACTAACCTGCAGTAGATGACTAACTTTGGCTTTCCTCTTCTCCAGCAGCTCATGCAGTTCAACCCATTTAAGCCTCACTTCCTTCGTAACCCTAACCAACTCCTTCTTTTCTTTACCAGCAGTCATTTGAGCCAAATCTTCACCAGATTTCTGGATCCACTCGTAAAGTTGTTGTTTGGCACGAATCTCGGCACTTGCTTCCTTATCTAGCCACATGTTATAATCTTCCAGATTCTCAAACTTGGGTCTTTCAAGCGTTTCTTTCATTGACTTCGCCCACACAAGGAAGTTTTTACATCTATACAATAAAAACCATTAAGTCAATATACCCGGGTAAGGAAGGATGCAAAACATGCAAAATATTTTACGAGCTGGGAACCTACTTGTTGTCAAAACCAGGAAGGAGATCAAGTTTGCTCTCAGCATCAGCCTTGCGTTGTATCAGTTCATCAATCAAGTCAATTTGCTGTTGGTTCAAAGACCACAACTTCTGATTGAGAATTCTGGAATCTGATGGACTTATTGAGGATTTCATGTCATCCAGGAAATTTTGAGCCACTTCGAAATGAGTAGATAAATCATTCACATCCTTTTGGATTTTCTGTAAATTCAAATAAAACTTGAATAGGAAAATGTTCACCATGAGAAGTTTCAGGGCCACCTTCATTCAACTCACCTCTACAGACTTGATGTACTGTCTCAAGTCCCCGAATGTAGCAGGAACTTTAAGGTCAGCCAGACCTTCACGATGACTACTGAGTTCCACGAGAATGTGCTGCAGTTTGTCTTGACAAGATTGATTCATTTGTAACAGCCGATTAACCTTGTCCAGCCAAGTTCGCAAAGAAGCCTGCAAGTTTCCGAGGCGTGTTGAGTGAGACGAGAAATCCTGCATGAGTTGCGACTTCATGTCAGGAGGGCAGTGTGGAAGTAATTCCATGTTTTGTACTTTGAGATCTCCAAGGAGTTGATCCCCTCTCGGGAATTGTTCGATCAAAGTCTATAAAACACATTAAAGTATTAGTACTGTACACTCTGCCATCCATTTCTTAATTGAACTTTTAATTACCTCAATCTGAGACTTGACCGCAGGTACGCGTTTGAGTTGAATGAATGGAAGATCCAATCCCTTCTTTTCCTTTTCCATCCGTCTCAACCACATGGAGAAAGTGTCGGAAGACTTTCTGTAGTTCCTCCATACTTCCAACCGTGATTGAATTTCCTGTTGTCTTGTGGTCAACTTATCTTCTACATCTCGATACAATGCTTCCACAGACTCAAACTCTTGAGGCCGTTGTTCCACCAGCGATGAAAGACTTTGATTTTGGCCACGAATAATACTATGATGCACTTTACACAACGTCTCATCTTCAATCAGTTGTTCATTTGTAAAAGGTACAGGCTCCTCCACGTACTTCTGGCTTTGATCCAAATAGTTCGTCCATAATTGATGGATTTCCTCCGCATTCGCACGTTCCGGAATGATTCTCCACAGTTTCAAATATTCTTCGAAGGTTTTGAGGAATGTTCCTTGAGATGATTTAAGAAGTTCAGTCAATTGAGTGTCTGGGACAGGATTGGCAGATTGCACAGCTTTCATCTTTCCTTCTGCATTTCCCAACCGAAGGAGTTGGTCATGAACAGATTCCAGTCTTTGTACAGTGGGCTCTACTTCTGATCCAAGATCCTACAAATTAACATACCGTAGCTATTTTACATTTTCCAAACAACTTTTGCATACTTTCTCACGTACACACGAACCAAATGAAAATTCATGTGACACTTTGGTAATTACATTATACTCGTATGCACATACCTTAGACGCCGAAGTCAAAGTCAGTCTTGCTTCTTCTACAAGCTGTCTCCTTTCTGGAGACCCTTCAAGTAAGGTTTGCACTGAAGTGAGATATGTCTTCAGGAACGTGAGTTTTCTCGATAAAATTTCCAATTCGAGGTTGAGTGGAAGTTGTTTAGTTTCATCGACCGTCCCTTCTTCGGAAGACTCCTTCTTCGGTTTACAACTAGCTAACGTAACACACAAGTTCTCTGCCAATCCTTTAACTTCCTCCAGCTTTCTCTCATACACTGGGAATTGGTCTTTCAACATCGAAACAATGTTCGCCGAAGGCTTTCCTAACTCCACGTGTGGACATACTGTGCGAATCCACTCTTCTATTTCATTCTTGTCGATATTTATCTGAGCCCAGATGGTGTCAGCTTTCGAGTAAACATTCTGAACGCCAGTTAACCTCTCTTCTAAGGCTGCCCATTCACCGACTAAATTATTTACTGTTGTATCGATCTGCAGCTGAACATCCTCGGGACAGTCACTCTTCAATTTCTCTGCAATACTTTGCAGCGATAGAATACTTTTACTCTTCAAGATGTCTTCTATTCCCTGAAGAATAATCAATAAAACAGACTCAATTAGTTTGCCTCGTTCATGTGAGAATTCGCATGCGAATTCTTTACGCAACTGTCAATCACACAAACCACGTAATAATTCCTGACAGGCAGAGGTACCAAAAACCACGTGAACAATTGAAGCCTCACCTCCACTCTTCACGCACATTTCATGCAAATGCCTGTGTAATTACGAGCCCAAGTATTATTGACAGAAACTCACAAATCTTTTCCTTTTCTTTTCTCAGACAGGATTTCCTTAGATGAGCATTCCCGTTATGAATAGGACTAATGATGATAGTGAAGGGAAGATACTTCTAAGAAGGAAGCTACTCTTCAACTAATATCCATCACAAGAGGATTATCCAGTCTTGTTTTATTATGAAAGCTAACTAAACTCTCCTGAGTCAACAGACTCTCCTGAATGGAAAATTCTGCTAGATATTAAAAGAAACTGATGAGTAAAGCATTAAAATTAGAAGTACAATCATCATACAGAGATACAACCTAAAAACCATGTTATCCTTCATTCCAACTGCTCATGGTGTTCTCTGATAATTTATTCCTTAAGTAGGTAGAATGAGATAAAGTTAATTCAGCTAGTGAAGGTATCTCTCTCGAGAGTAGCACAGCGAGCTAAGACTGCATATTAATCTGCCTGAGTCTCAACATTCATACGGCACACACATCTTTTTATCGAGCTGATTCAGTAAGACACACAAACTCCCTTCTGCTTCTTACGATTGAACAACACTTACTGAATGTAGAATGTGTGAGACAGACTTAATAAATTGCAGATCGTGAACAAAGTCTAGAAAAACGCGTACCTACTCGAGCTCATTATTACTTCAGCACTTTACTCACTCGTTGATTTTGTATGAAATCTCTCACACTATTTTCTGTACACTCACCACCACTCTCTCATCATTTGGTCAAGTGGTCGTCTAAAATCTCAACTTGTTCTTAATCTTTGCAAGGTTTATAGTTTATAACCCACTGTCAAAATAATTTGGCAATGGGTGTCTTGTTATTAAATGCTTGAAATAACTGTGAGTAAACTGACACTGGTAGAGCATGCTGAGTGGAGATATAATACTTGTAGACTTGTAGTGTGTGAACTCAAGACACAAACTTGGTGATCGAATCTCAAAGCCGGTAAATATATCACCCATAGACGGACTGGGTCTATAGAAGATGACTGTGATGATATTATACCGAATTGAATGATAATGAACAGCTTGTGCTTTGAAAGAGTCAAGTTTTCCTCGCAGATTTTCTTTCCTGGTGGAGTGTGAAATGTGGACCACTTACTTGCAGATATCGTTGCGAAATATGTAGGGAATGGAGAGTAGTCGGAGGTTCATTCTCAGCAAGATCCAAAGTGGATTGAGACTGATGTATCATCTGCGCAACAGTATTCAGAGAGTGCTCATAGTCCTGCCAGAATCCCAACTGTTCTTGTACCCGTTTCCGTAGGTCCTATTTTTAAACAGAAATAAGTTGACTTATATTTACAGAGGTTGTCCGAAATGACTACACACATCATCACTTGCTGCGAACCCAATAAGATTGCCTTCATACACTTCCGTCACCACTCGTTCGTAATTATGATTCCTCTGACCAAAGTGACAGAGACAAAGTTACGAACTTCAATATGGGAAAAATACTTCATGAGATGTAGGCTGTGTGATGATGTGTAGAGTACATTATAATAATTGACAATGACAAGCAGCAAGCACAAGCACAGCACAGCTATATAACCAATTGACTGTATATATTTAAACCTCACATTATTTGCTCAACCTTTTAACAAGCAAACATACGTTAACTATCTGTCATTGTCTGGTTGTTTACATTAGACACACAGAAACAAACCCTTTTTGCATGTTGGAGTGATTAAGCATCACTATTGCATCCATGCAAGTCTATTGAATGCTCTGCGTCTGTGACATTGAATAGGCTTCTACTACTAGGAACGTCGAGTTAATGAACTGTACATTTAAACACACGCATCATAACAAATGATGTTGCAAGTTGCGACATAAAGAAGGCGCAAGGATTTTAAAAAGGATTTAAAGCGAGAGAATTGATTAAGCCTGCATGCGACTAAATGCATTTGATTTTTAACAGATTCCAAATGGTTTAAGTAGGTACCTGAATTCTCGCTGAGAGTGTGTGCACATTTGCTTCCATCTCATGAAGCTCATGATCCATCTTTCCAGTGTGCAGTTCCAGATGAGTAGTAGATGGGAAGCTGGTTAGAACTTGTCTCATCTTATCCAAGTCAACATGATTTTTAGAGATGTCTTCATCCAGGCTCTGTTAATGAAAGTGGAATGGAATACATGAAAAACACGAATGAAGAATGAGTTACAAGCTGCGTGTTGTACAATTTCTTCCTGAATTTATGTACCTGACAGTTCTGTAGGGCTTGACGGAGAATGTCTTGTGACAGTTCGAAAAAGGATGCCCACTGATCCACTCTCGCTCTTAAGGTATCTTGTAGTCTTCGTGTCTGGATGATAAACAACAACAACATGAAGTTAAATTTATACAGGATGCTTGACTTATTTCAAGTGATGAATTTACAATCCACTTACCTTCAGTGACATTCTACCGAACGTTGCAAACCTCTCTCGAATAGTGTGAGCGACATCCAATTCCTCAGAAATCTGAGAATCTAAGCCTGACAAAATTGTAAGGAGATATCCAATCCTTTCAGCTTCTTTGGGGTCCAGAGTTCCATCCTTAGACAGCATCGTATTGAGTTGATGTCTTTTGTTCAAAGTTTGAGCTTTCAAAATCTAAAAACCAAATCCAAACAAAAGAATAATTTTATGTCGATTGGACTAATTGACTTGCAAATAGGCCAAGCCTTTCCATGCAATCTCCATTCATACCTGAAGTTTTTCAAGGTAAGTGTATAAGTCATCTTCAGTCTCGACACGAATGAGCATCGTAGTCATAAATCCTTTCATATCCTCCAGCTCTTTATCCATGCTGTCGAGTCTCTCAGTCACGGTTGAAGTTACCACGTCTTCGCCTTGGTAAGTTGACATCTCAGTTTGCGCAACAGCTGATATTAGTGACGACCATCGATCATCAAAGTTGGCAAAAGTTTCCCTGATTTGTTTCTCATCAGTTACTGTCAAAGCGCGTAGAGATTGGTCGAGCAGAATAGCAGCTTCATTTCTCAAAGGCTGCTGACTTTCAAGTTGTGCTTTCAATTCCTAAAGAATAAAATTGAATAAATGAACATGAATTTTTAGGCGACAACGAGTGTATTTTAAAATTTTATTAAGTGCATTCTCCTTACCCAGAAGTCGTATGGATGACTTTGAGGCTGCATAGCAATAGAATCCATCCTGCCTTCTGCCTTTTGCAGCCAAGATCTCAAGCGATGCACCAGTCTCTCGTAATTACTGAAGCTGTCTCTGAATCCGATTAGACTTTGCAGTCCGGATGTAATTCTGCTGCTGATCACGAAGAAGTCTTCGACTAAAGAATCCGAACGACCCTCCAACTCTGGACAAGACACAACTTCCAACAAACTTTCACTGACGGTTCGCAGTTGCATGAGTCTTGCTTGATGTACAATGATGTCAGAGTACATAGCCTGAATAAATTCGTTCTAGCATGAGTTTCAAGTTTCAACAGATTCACATAAAACCCGAATAACCCGATGATTATGTTGTTAAACTCACCTGGTGAATAGTACAATACTTCTCACATTCTCCAGAAGCTATCGATTCCAAACTTGGAACTTTCTTTCCCAGAGTTCTTAACCAGTTAGTTTCCTCTTCGAGTCCTTGTTCAAGGCGAGTCCACCTGGACGACGCAATGGCCATTTTTTGACGTTTCTTGGAGGCTCGTTCAAGAATGGATGTAGCTTGATCGTAAAGGCTTTGGTGTAAATCCTAAAAAAAGTATTTTACAGTAGTAAACTAGATCTCTTATTCCCACTCATGATATAAGTAAATATAATGATTAGTATATGTATACCTTATGAAGGTTTCTTGTAGATGCATCCAATCCATATTCCAGCTTTTCCAGGGCTTGCTGACATCGCTTTAGATTTCCAAAGAACTTGCGATTTTTTAGCAGTTCTTCTTGAAGATGCCCTAGACTTCTCACATTAAGTTTTGGATCCACCAAACCCTCCGCAACCTCAATCACTTGAGAGAACTCCTTCAATGTTTGTTCGTATTCGTCAGCAATAGAAATAATTTGCATGAGACGATCTCTCTCTTCCGGTAAGCATGACTCAGTTCGTATGATCTGATCTTCCACTTCAACTAACAAGCCAGCCAAATGTTGCGAAGCATCCAGATTAGCTTCATTCCACCGGAAGCTCCTTTCACAAGAGTCAAGTACTTCAGGTCGTCTCATGATCACTTCAGACTCAACTTTGTCCAAGCCACGCAACTGCTCATTTACTGGTGTCGTAGCAATCAGTGTGTCTTCTATGTCTGTATTAATCTTCTTCAGCCAGTCACTAAGTTCCTGCATCTCTTCCAGTAATCTTTGAAGCTCAACGGTGGACTTTGAAAGATGATCTTTCCTTCCGTTGATGTCTTCATTGAGACTGATTGACTTGGACTTAATTCCTTCCAGAACATTGATCACAGGTCCCTTAACATTTTCCTCAATCGCAGGATGTTCACTCACAGTATTTCTCAAGGAATGTATCAACAGGGTTGCTTCATTTAGTTGTTCTTGAAGTCTGGAATATTCCTCAGCCTTCTGATCAGGTGGCAGAGTTGACTGAGCTATTGTCGACATTTGATACTCAATCATTTCTATGATGGTTGTGATGGTCTCGATGATATACATGATTTCCTGGATAACCATTTGATTAGGCTCTCCACCCAACGCACCTTCTAACCTCACAAGACTCTCTTTGGCATTCTGCGTCAACTTGTCAATGTCAGTTTCAGAAGAGGATGGAACAGTAAGCACCAATATTCCTGGTCGAGATTTGGAGTACTCATCCAGTTTCTTCTCAAGTCCCATAAGTTTGTTCTTAGCTTTGACTTCTTCTTCTGGAACGACCATTTCCACAACTTCCACAGGCCGTTCGACGGGTTTCTTCGTCTTGGACTTCTTTGTTTTTCCTGCTCTGAATGTTTTGTCGGACTCTGGGATGTCTGCTTTGGCGGATCCGTGTTCCACCGGGACAACAGTCACATTTGTTTCATCAGCTGGCTGTGGTTCACGGGTAGATTCATCCTGAGACTCCTGAGTGAGAAGAACAGATTCTGTGAGGCCGAGAGTAATGGAAACGTCGCTTGGAGGTGGAACAATATCTTGAGAGTAACGTCGAGCCTCAGAGTAAGAAGAACCACTGGGCCGTTCAGATGTTGGAACTGGGGATACAGTGGGACTCGATATCTTCGTGAGGTATTGGATTTGTACGTCTTCTTGTGGCTGCTCCACGGTGATTGTGACAGGACGGATTTGTTCTTCACGTGGCTCCTCTCGGGATTCAATAGTCTTGGAATCAATTGTGATGTTTACTGGAGAGACTTCTTCCTCTGGAGTCTCAGGTTGCCTCATCTTTGGCTGGTCTGTTGTGTCACCAGCTTTACCTGATGGTAACTGAGGTGGCTCGACTTTTTCTGATGGTTTGGATTTCTTCTTGGATTTCTTAGGCTTTGAATCTCGATCTGGCTTTTCTTCTGCAGCTTCTTGCGTGACTTGATACTCAACAGTAGTCTTCGTTTCTGGTGTGGAAGGTTTTTCTTCGATTAATTCAGCAGCTGAAGATGTTTCTTGGATGATTTCTTCGGTCTTGGTGGGGGCTCTTGATGTGTCGGGAACTTGTGTTACTTCAACTTTCTCCTCAATTTCAGGTTCTACTTTTTCAGGCAATTCTGAGACTTCCACGAACACTTTCTGCTTGGCTTTCTTCAAGGGCTCCTTCGGAGTCTTCGACTTCTGTTTTCTCGACTTCGGAGTTGGCTTCTTACCTTCGTCAGCAGCTTCTTCACTCACTTCAACTGGAGCTTCTTCTTTCTGGACATCCTGCTGCTCATCTGCTTGTCCTTCGTCAACACGGGTATCGGGTAGAATAACTTCTGTCACCTTCTCCTCCACTAGTTTGTCCGGTTCAGTCACTGTAGTAGAATGTAGTTCAGTCGTGTCGGTGGTAACGTCAGGCGTTGGTTCAGTCGGTTTTGTCTCAGGGACAACTTCTGGTTGGTCGGCTTTTTCTGGTACGATTTCAACAACTTCCAGTTGGTCGACTGTCTCTGGTACGATCTCCACGATTTCTGGTTGGTCGACTTTTTCTGGTTCGATCTCCACTACTTCCGGTTGGTCGAATTTTTCTTCTACTGGCTCTTCAATTTCTACTTTCTTTTCAGGACTTTTGATGGGTTCAACTGGCGCTGGTTCTGGAGCATCTGTGGTCGTTTGCTGTTCTTCGACCTTCTCTCCAGGCTGTTCTACGTCGGGTGAGACGACACTAGGCTGGACTGGAGACCTCTCTAGATCTCCAATCTCTACTGCAACACATTCAAGCACTTTCTTTTCATTATTGGCACTTTCCTCAACACCAGCTAACTTCAATTTCATACTATCAAGGGCATTCAGTGATTTGGTGCGGACTGTGACATCAATTGCAGGGTGCTCAGCTACTGTATTTCTAAACGAGTGATATTGCAGCATGACTTCATTCAATTCATCTAAGAGGGCCTGCAACTTTCTCTGCTTCTCTTCCATCGACAAAGAACTCATTTCTAACCGACTGATCTCTTGCTCAATCGAAGTCACCTGGAGGGTCAAGATCTCCATCAAGTACGAAATCTCTTCAATTATCGTCACCATGTCTTGGCCTTCAATTCGAGACTCAAATGTGGCCAAAGACTCTCGCGACTTGTCTGACAACTCTGATAATGGGACAGAGGAAGTTTGGGAAGAAGTTTGAGGTTGGGACAGAAGGTCAAGTTTGCTCAACGCAGTTTCGATCTTCTCAGCGTCCACTTCTGGAGATATTTGTTCACTCGCAACTTCAGGAGTTGCGTCTGCTGGTGGTTCTTCAACGCTTGGCTCCGAAGAAACGGGCTGCTTCTTTCCTCGTTTGCCCTTCTTTTTAGGTTTATCTACTGCTGCTTTACTTGCTACGGCGGTGGTTTCCTTCTTTTCCGCAGGTAAGACATCCTTATCTCGTGAAGCATCCGATGGGCTAACAGTTGATTCTTGAGCTGGTGCAGGTAAAGGTTCCGTGGTGGTCGTCTGTTTTGTTGGATCTTCTGAAGATACAAGCTCAACTGTACTTTCACCTGTCAAAGTCTCAGTCTTCACATCGACTGGGGCAACTGCAGAATCGCTTTCTGGAATGGAATGAATTCTTTCCACAGTTTTCTTCTCGACTTGAGGCTCCAAGATCTCAACTTCCGGTTTTAATTCGGCCGTTTCTTCAGGTAGTGATTGTTTCTCTGCTTGAGGAGGTCGAACATCTTCAACCTTCTTTCCTTTGCCCCTCTTCTTCTTACCTTTCTTAGCTCCTTTGTCTTCAGGCATTTCTGTCTCAGCAGCTGCAGCTTCGTTCTGAACTTCAACGCTTTCAACTCTGACCTCAGGAGACTCTGAAATGTCAGTCTTCTCTGTAGGAACAGACTCAAGGACTTTACTAGACTCCTGAATCTCCCTAACTGACTCTACAGGAATAGTTTCGGGCTCAGAACGACTTGTCTCACTCGTTGATCGATCTCTAATTATAGCAGAATCAATACCAGAAGTTCCTAATTCAGGACTTTCCTCTGTTGTGGCTTTACTTTCGTGTTGGCCGTCAGCAGGTGGTAAATCTGTACTTGTAACACTGGTGGAAGCAACTTCCGTTGGTGGTAGTCCACCTGTGAGTTCTAAAGTTTGTGAATCTACTTCGTCTGGCTCTTCAATAACTTCTTCCGTCACGTGTTCTTTCCCATCAACTATCGTCACTTTCCTTATCACTCGCTTTCGCTTTCTTATGATTCGTCTCGTTACGAGGGTTCTGGTTTCGTCGACACTTGGAATATCAAATGGAGTAGCAGAAGCTTGTGGCTCGGAAACAGAAGTTGTGGAAGCGAAAGTCAGCGGAGCTTCCTCCTTTACTTCCGTTGACAACAAAAGTTTTTCCTGGGCGACGGAAGTTGGAGTTTCAATTCGAACTTCTTCGGTTGTTGAGCTTTCTACTTGAGGAGCTGTCGGTGAATAATCTTGAAGGTCCGTAAATGACACAGTGCTTGATTGAGAAACTGGAATGCATGCGATGTCTACAGTTTGGGTGTCTACTTCATCTGGTTCTTCGACGACTTCTTCTGTCACGTGTTCCTTTCCGTCGATTATCACTACTTTCCTTATGATTCGCCTGCGTTTTCTGATTACGCGTCTTATCACTCGAGTTGTTCCATCTCCAGAAACAAATGATTCTTCTTCAATAGGAGCCATTTGGTCATCTGTGGCTTCCTCAGCTTGGACATTTGCAGGGACTTCGACTGTTTCTGTGGTCGTTTGTTGAGTAACTGTTGGTTGGTAGGATTTCTTCAACTCATCGAGAACCTCTTGGGACTGGGTGGCCACAGAATTCATGGAGTCGACTGCAGCGAGTGCTGCTGACCTGAGAGGAGCGTCGACTTGTGGGTGTTCAGCGATGATGTTCCTGAGTGAATGAAGTTGGAGGAGCGACTCGTGGAGCAGACTGTCCAGCTCGTCGCGTTCTCTCGCCTTCTCCTCAGGAGACAACGTCGACGTTTGGAGGGCGAGGATTCTGAAGATGATCGTCTGAATGGACAGTCGAAGAAGCTGAATCAAATAAGTCACGTCTTCGTAAATAAGTCGAGAGTTTCCAGTATTCAAATTGGAGTCAAGTCCTCTCAGACGTTGGCGGATGTCTTCCTGCACAAGACTCACGTTTGTTTCCTTTAAAGGAGGAGAGGAGAGGTCAGAAGGATGACTCGTCAGTCTCGAAATGTACGTGTTTACTTCTTCTGTTGTGATCGGGTTCTCTGTCTGTGGGGTCTCAGCGACTGGTGTAAAGATTTCTTGTGCGGAAACTTTTATTTCTGAGGCAGATACCTCCGTTGGGTCTTCCGCAGTTTCTATTTCCGTGATGACAACTCCACTTGATTCTGGACGTCCTGACGAAGTCATTCTGACGTCCATTTGAGGAGGAGACGTCACTTCAGCCGTCTGCTCGTCGACCTCGTCTGGTTCCTCGATGACCTCCTCAGTCACGTGCTCCACCCCGTCGATAACGAC
>JAQGAC010001784.1:0-12481 GCA_034696585.1 Isotomurus maculatus
TCAATCCGTTGAGAAGCTTGTTTCTAATTTCGATTCCCCAATTAACTCAAAAAAGGAGTCTGATATCTCTGTTTGTAGTCTAAATCTCAAAGACTCTTCTCCTCAGGTACAAGATGTAGAGATGAAAGAAAGTCCCCAGTTAGAAAACGAGCCAACGAACAAAAAATATTTGAATTACTTACGTAAACATAAAAATAAGATTCGTTTAGAAGAAGAAAATCAGCGTAGATTAAGCTTAGGTATTCCTAGAATAACAAAAAGTGTAAATAAGGGTAAGAAAAAGCGTGAAAGATCCCAGCGACGTAGAGAAGTCGGTCAGTTTATGGGGCCTCCTCAGAAACCCGGAGGAGAGGAATTTCAAAACAGGAGAAGGTATAAGGAACGCGATTACCGTCACCGTTAGATTGTAAAACAACGTAGTATGTATGAGATAGGTTGTAACCTAGTACGTAGAAGAGGGTGTATGGAGCGAGTAGCCTCCGCAGTTGTCTCCGAGTCACGCAATAAAGAGGAGCTTACACACCTCCGCTAGAGCTGAACCACCTCACCCTCACGTACACATTACTCTCTCCGAGTTACACCCATTCCCCGGCACACCCACCACCTTCGGTGTCCTAAGTGAGGGTCACTCATCATCCCCCTCATCCCCAAGGAACGAGGACCGCGACGACCGTGACTGGACTGAGAGTCTGGAGATAGGAAGCTCGTCAGCCACCATCTCTCCGAGTAAGTCTCATCTTTGGGTCAATTCCCCCGGGTTGCGCATAAGTCCCCGATTGAGAGGTTACTCCGCGTTATATTGGCTGAGGAAGAAAGGAAATTATGTGACCAGTTTGGAGATTACACGGACATGATTAATTAATCAATCGGGAATTAATATTTGTGTTTTGAACTGTTTGTGTCAAGAAAAAATATGGTCAAGACTACTAGCTACAATATTTTCCTTAACGAAAATTTTCCTCGAAAATTGTAACACACTCATCATACTCTCCGCGAGACAATAAACTTCAACAATGCGTTCGCATTCACCTATGATTTAAAGTGGTTTCCGGTATCCCATAAGTCATAAACAAACCTGTAACGATAAGAATGCTGATTGCAAATACAGAGGAATATTTGGAGCCTTCCAAAAAGTATCATGAAAGTGCACTAGATGTGCACAAAATTTAACTAATAACCTATATCTTCGTAATTATCTTATAATTTAAGATTGTTCCTTGTGACTCGAACTGTAGGGAATTTTGGCATATATTTATTTTCGAATCCTAGTTTCTCAGGTAGCATTGAATGAAAATAAGGTTAGATAACGGGATCTTTTCAGGGCATAGGGAAGATAAGCAATTTTTAAGAAGTCTGCTTGGCAAATAAGAAGCATACTTGATATCTAAAAATTCAAACATATTTTTCTGACCTGGATTTCCTCTCATGTTGTTGTTGTGTTCATTTAAAAGCTGATGTCTTTATCAGTAACTCATTGCAGTTTGGAATGTCTGGTTTTCGCTCTTATGACCACCTTTTTGATTGTGTTAATAGAAATGGCATCATTTGAGTCACTGGAAGATGATTCCTTAAAGTTCCCTGAGTTTTGATGTATCTATTGGGTGCCTCAAGGCCGCTATTGGTGGCAAAAATCCTAAGGTTATTCCTTCACACAAGTTCTTTCGGCGAAAGAGGTATTCTTTTAAGAAATAGTCAAGAAAGTCTTCTTTTATCTCCATAATAGAAGGTAGCTATAAAACTAGATGAGGGCAATATCAAATGGAGACAAAGACTATATTAAGTAGAAATCAAATTCCTCTAAATAGGAGACGCCTTAAATATATGCCTCAGATATAGTCGGCTTTGTTTGTGTACTACAATCGGCAATTAACCTCCAGGAGTTTCATGGGTTGATTAAAATATCTTTGAGATCTAGGGACATTTCAATAGGCTAGGGTTTTTATTTTAGACCTTTCAGGGATTCTGCCCTTGGACACTTTGAAACGAGATACACTTATCTTATGACCCCGTGTACCTCATTAGTTATTAATTTGTTTATTTTTAAGGTGTGTTTATTCGATTGCGGTATGCTCTATGATATATTTCTTAATCGGATGAAAAAAGGATTGTATTTGTTGGCGGGTGTCAATGTAGGTGGGTCTAAGAAATTAAGTCTTTTGTCAATATTTCTATTCTGATTGAATTTTTGTGGGACAACTTGCGTTGAGTTACGTTAAGACAAGCTAACGTTGAAGACACGTGGGAATAAAATATTCTTAGAATCAAAAACCATTCTGACAACCGCAAAGAGTTAATAATTTTTATTTTTGAGGTTTATTTCAACACTATTTAAAAATTGTGTTAAGCTTTTCTGATGCAAAAACATCATCAGCACTCAATTTGTTAGTGAGTATTGCCCCAATATATACGACCTTCCCCATGAATCCTCCCGGGTGCATCTTCGTTTTCATACGACGAATCTAGGCCAATTTGGAGCGTGTTAGAAAAAAATGTATTTCCAACCAAAATTGTTAAAAAATCATTTTGTAATTTAAGTTACCCCCTCCAGCTGAAACGACCGCACTCAAAACGAGGAGCGCAATCAAAATGATAGCACTAATTTCCTGGAAAGATTTCATTTTTCAGCGTCTTGCGTTTGTCTTTAGAAACTCCGAATGTCTGACGATACTCGATTTGCCTGAATAATCATCTGATGTTCTCTTTTTATGCTTCTTTACTCGGATTTTAGAGAAATTTAGATAAGAAATCCATTAGCTCCCGTTTATGATCTAATGACATGAAACTGGAAGCTACCAGTTACGTACCATTAAAATAAACTAATTTCTTTTGATCGTACGACGGGAATTCCCGTGAAAATAAGATTAAAGTTCTGCTCAAACTCCAGTTACATTAACGTGCATTCAGGTGGGTAATTCCAACCTACATACACTCAAAAATTGACATACACCACCACAACTCCTTAAAGCATTAGATCATCAGGGAATTAGAATATTAAAACTGAAAACTTTCCGCTCTTGTTTTTGGAAGGAAACAGGAGGAGAACGTTTAATGTCTTCAGTTTCGCAGTATACAACGAAATTAAAAATTGAATTATATAATCGAGTTTCTTTATCTTGTCGCTACCAGTTGCGGTTCTGGTGTCAGCGGGGAGCTTTCTCATGACATCTGTGACTCTATTTCATTTTATAACATAAATTTTCGTCCTGATTAGAATTGACATTCTTTTTTTAGGCTGCAGTTTAATATTGACTTGATAATAAGACAATTTATACGTTTCTTCACTCAGAATGACTTTGTTTTCAATAAGACTACGCCTTTTTAAACATTGTCCCATTTGCTTGTGTACTAAAATTTAATTTCTCGGCGATCCGGTTTCTAGCGTGGAAGCTAAGGGTGCTTTACTTTCTTCTTGAAAAATAATGGCAAAGCTACTGATGTACTTTACGTGTCCCATCCTCTCCAAACTGTTAAGTCAATCGATTCAAAAACAGGGAAAACATTACGATTTCTCATGGTTTTGTCGAAATTTACGCTGTCAATCTTGTTTTTAAGCATTTACACATGTCATTGTCTTAGTGAGATGCAGAGTTTGAGACAAAGACAAATAGTGACGGATGGTATAAAAACGAGATTGTCGATCTTTTACAACATGAATCTATTCTCTCCTTTCCAATAATTAAAGAGCTTCAAATATTAGTGGGGACCTTGTTTTTAAAAGAAACAGCATAATCGATTTTAACCTAATATAGTGAACCTTATCTTACATTCTGATTGTACATTCTACCCTTTCAGTTTTTGATTACCTTCAACTTTGGGTTGCCTTTGCAATCTCAATTGTAATTTTTGTGACTTTAATAAACATTAAAATATAAACCAGGAGCTAGCATACAAAAGCAGTTGGCGGGGGAAATCCAGAAAAAGTATATTTCTGGATATTTTTGCCACTGCTTTTTGAAGAGTTAAGCTATGAGTGAATATGATGGTTGAAGCTAAAGATATTGGTACTGGCTTTTCTATCAGTTTATAAAAGTTGCATGTTACACCAAGCTGCGTATGTAGCTAATTTAAGCAAGTAAATTATGACTTCCATATTTCTACATTCTCAACTTGTCACCCTATCTCCTCTGTCAGTTTTGAACCTACGACATCGAGGGAGGCCTTAAACTGACCACAAGAATGTTGGCTTCATTTCATTCAATTCTGATTTTTTATTTAGGTCTTGACTTTTATATTAAAACCCAATGAGTGCAAGAAAACGTGATTTTTTGTACTATTCGGGTTTCGGGACTTGAACACTACAACAAACCTCCATGTATGCACTGATTACTTTTGTTAAATTTTTTTTATATTGCAAAAAAGGGATTGTTTCACCTTTACCGAAATTTGTTATTGTATTCGTAAGATACTAGGTAGTAAATGTTTTCAGACAAATGTTTTGTCCAGCAGGGGTTTTAGAAATTGGTTTTTTATACATTACTTGAACGTATCATGGACACAACTTACGATTCGTTGTGAAACATCAAAGGGTATATATATTTTAATTGCCATACAGCAGCAGGTGATGAAATTGCTCACCTATCCTTTGAGACAACGATATTATTTCTAAATGACAATAATGTTGTGCACTGTATATGGGTAAATAGTAAATAGTATACGAGCATGACAAATTAAAGGTTGCTAAAAATATAACACCTTTATTATATTTTATTCACAAAATCCTTTAAGCTAAGTAACATTAGGCAGTACCACTCTGTTCTGCAAAACACGCCCTTTATATAAATCCGTAGCGGTTTTATACACAATGCGTATTTTAAAATTTTCATCTAAACAAAGAGAGTTTATATTTGTTCTTGTAGTATCATTACTTTTACTTTACTGTTGTGAGCCGTCATATGTTACGTTACAGTATATGCATTCACCGAGTACGTTTTACGTGCAAGTATCAGAAAACCAGTTCTAAGTAACTCCAAATTCAAGTCATGTCAAGTTCCTTTGGTGTCTTCGCACGTAAACTATCATTTGTTTCTCTGAGCATATTGTTGACTTAAGCTAATCAAATCCTCTGAATACGTACATTGTAATCAGTTAATCAGCTAACTACATTTACCTAAACGGACATGAGTTGAGACTGAATTCGAGTTCTGTTCCATCCTTAGTCGGCTTTGCCCTTATTTTGCGAATTTAAACACAAAAGTTCTACTCACAAAATCAAAAACCAAATAAATCTGCCGAAAACGACGCCCTGCATTTCAACATGAAAGATGGTGTCGGATATCCAATACCCCACGTACACACAACTATCGGAAAAAAACAGAAAATCATGCTCTATATTACTCCAGATAGAGGAGAGAAAGCAAAAAGCCACCAAAGGTAATTATTACAGTACATTAAACTGGATTTTCGTTGACAAACTGAAACTTGGTATATAAAAGTTTATTTCTTCTTACAGTCATTTAGCTTAAGTTAAAACCACTACAGGGAATTAGTTTCAGGAAGAGGACAAATAAAAATATTTGACGACAAAATTGTGTGCTTACGGGGATAAACCGTGTATGAAAATGTTTACGACTAGGGTTTGCAGAAACTCTTTTCCGTTTTTGATCATTTGGGTTTCATTACAGACAAACAAAATGTCCTCAATGTCATTTTATTCCTTTTACTTCCTCTACAGATATCTGCTGGTGAATTTTTATAATACATTTATGTGTACAGGTTGTCCTTCGGGAAAAATAATCAGTTGCACTAAATTCTTGAAACGCCATTTCAGCAAAATGTTTCATTCACAGAATTCTTCAAAAATCATCTTCATCCTGAAAACGCTTTTGCCCTGGCTGCTGGTATTATACTGTGCAAGCAATGTTAACGCTTTACGAAGTGACCCATACATTCTTCCCAAATGCTGCGAGAACACCAGGCATACATTTCAAATGTCGAATTCCACGACATCTGACGGAGAACTCAATGGTCTATGTGGCAGTAGAGGAACAGAGGTAGTCTTCCTTCCAAGACAACTCTATCACAATGGAAAAGAAGCATTGTTTGAACAGTAAGAAATAATAGAACAAATCTTAAACTAAGAAATTTTTCCACTCCAGTGGTAACTTTACAAAACAATCAGGTCTGAGAATCCAACTGAGAACACAACTGAACAAGTTCAAGTGAGACTGGCAATGAAATATGTTGAAAGGCTGGAGTGTAATGGAAATTACGAAGACTTCACAATGGAGTTTGATGATGCCAGGTTAAAAAAGGATGAATTATTTTCAAACGATGGATTACTTGTCCACAATGGCTACTTCTTCGATCAGTCTCAGTTTTGCATTCGAAGGTAACAAAAGATTTCATTGCCATAATTGTTTCAGCATTAGAGGAAATACTTTTTCTTGCAGGGTTTCTGGAAATTCAGTGACTGTGCGGACTTGTAAGGAAGAATGCAGTGTGAAGAAACCCTGTATAAACCGCTGCTGCTTTGATGATTCTTACTTCGCCATTGACTCAGTCCTCAAGTTTTTTAACATAAAGAGACTGAAGTGTGAGACCCCAGACTCCGATATATATAATAAAATAAAATGGAGTCCACGGTTCTACAATTCTATTGAGGATACATTCCCGACTGTCATGAGTGACAGTGTCCAGCCGCAAATTCGGAAGAGACGACCTCGAGGTTCTGGATGTTACTTGCACCGTTCGTTCTTGAATAAACCCCATTTGTTTCGCCGTAGGTGTCTTTAAGAAATTTCAATGTCTCCAAGCACTTGCTCTTAAAAGTTTATGTTTTATTAGATTCAAGTTACTGCGGACTGGAGTCTTCATGGGTAGTTGGTTTGAGAGAAGCTGGAAAAAGTTAGAATTAAAACGCCATTGCCTCGAACCAGTCATGAGACGTGGGAAGTCAGGAAAGCTCGCATTAAGTGGAAATCCTGAGGAATTTGTCGTTTGGTTGTGCAGAGAAGACTGGAATTTCGAATACTCACGTCCAATCCCTTAAAGATTCTTTGCAGGCGACGGTATTATTGATTGTAGCCCTCTCGTTCTACACCGGAATCGCCGTTATATTCATTCTGCGGAAAGACAAGGACGTTGTATTTCGTTTGAGCATCGTCTTCTATTCCAGCTCTCTGACGTGTACTGATGGCATCGTCGTGTACCTTTTCTTACCTTACGTTACCCTCAGCAATCGGAACACTACGGGATGGGGACATTACCTCCAACACTGTGGCAATTTTAGGTTTGCTTGTCATAATTTACGAAATCTTTAAAAGTCTTGCTTAATTACCTTGTTGTAATTGTTTGTAGCTATACTGGCTTTCTTCTTATATGTCTTCGGGTTCTCGTGGGTGGCTGTCTTGAGCTTCGACGTCTGGCTCACTCTCACGTATAAATACCCTTTATCACTGTTCTTCGTCCTGGTTCATACTTTTGGTGTTTTAAGGTTCCTTAGACACTGCAAGAAAAACCCAAAACGGCTCTACTTGTATTTGGCGTTCACTTTGACACTCCCATGTGTGATTTTCTTAGCTGCATTAATCAAGGATCTATACTACTCCCTTTTGGAGCTCATTGATGTCATAAATCCAGCACAAGGTGTGTTATTACATCTAATGGTGGGATCGATGGTTGTCTTCAGCTCCATAAACTTTTTTCTCTTCATCGCAACTGCGGTGAAACTCTGGATTGCTCAACACTCCATTCAGATCAAGAGGACTGAAAGAAACACGTGATTCTTTAAATTAAAGCGCTCGTTCTCTGGTGGCGAAATTAACTTCCTATTTCTCGTTGCAGGTTCGCATTGTATTTCAAGCTATTCCTTTTAATGGGATTCCGCTGCATAATTCACTTCCTGTTCGGGGCCTACTTTGTATACACCGATTTGCCATATAAATACATTGTAATTCTTGAGGCCACCTCTTTCGTTTTGATGGTCCTCCATCCCGTTTTTCTCTTTGCTTTCCTTGTCTGGAATGCGGAGACTAAGAGATTTATGGAATCCAACTTCCCAAAAATTAAAGGTCAGAGAATTGACTCTGACTACCGTGGAAGTTTATTTATAACTGATTGCCTGTTTATTGCAGGAGTCATGGATTTTATTGATAGGATTGGTTATCCAGTGAGAAAATGTTTGGGGCTGTGCAGGTGCCCCAAGGAAAATACAAGTCGGACGAGCGACGGTGGGATTGAAGGACCTCCTCTTGATTCCGCCTATATGCATGTCCACAGGACGCGACATCCCTTAACAGTAAATTAATTTTTGAAACACATGTTAGTGTAATGTTTTTCAAAAATTAGCATATAGTATTATTCTGAGATAATAATCTTAAGGCTGAGTGGGAGGGAGCCCTCGAGACAGAATAATCACCTAGTGATGAAAGTGTGAACTAAGTGACGGACGCCAACTTTCTCCTCAAAATGTAAACAATGAAGATTTGGGGAGAAAGTTATCGAAACATCTTTCCTGTTTAATTAATTACACGCAGCCTTATTTGCTCGAAATAAATATTATTTCAGTTCCAAAAATTTAAGAGCTCAATTCGAGCACCTTTTCGTGACCTTCTAAGGTCACACCTGAGGGGGGTAGGGTCAAACCGGCCAGTTCCCGCCTTGGAATCGTACCACAATGCCCCGTTTCTATGTTAAATTTAGTTAAAAGCTTGAATAACTCCGTTCATACTAATTATTATGACACGGGGTTTTGCATGAATAAACACACAAAGACTACCTTCAAAGTGTTGCTCGCCGATTTCGAAATTTTTGCTCGTAGGTTTTTTAATTAAATAATTAAACTTAACAAACGTGTTTTTCGAAAGGTGGAGAAGTTTTTCGAAAATCGACGAGCAACAAGTTATTCTCCTACATTTTACATAAAATATACGCTACACACATTTAATGAACTTCAAAATGTAACTGAGAAATAGCCAATTCGAATTCGTAAGGCTACTGGTATAGGGAAACTTAGTTCTGCTGGAGCCGCCAGGTGCCCGGTCGGTGCTCCTACTCAGCCTTAAGAAGGATTGACTATAGGCGATGTCTAGACTAAATTGCTGAATTGAACTCACTCCAACTAATTTTGCCGATATTTCGATACCGATTAACCAGAGTCACCAATAAAATGCTTCATTTATTTGGATGCAACAATTAACTCTCACGACAGGTTACCTTTAGCCCATTTAATGGGGATTGTATTTGGAATCGAGCTGTTTAAGTGCTGCTAGCAATGCTTATTAGAAATGTACTTGCACTGAAACTAGAGTTAGGGAACATGTGATTTACCGATCCACTGTTCTTGTCGAGCAGAACATGAAATGAAAGTCAGCTCAGTGTAAAAAAATATTGGGCCCCGCAGGTTTATTGAAAGCATCGCGCGGTCACAAGAGGCGAAGAAAATAAAGCCACGCCAATTAATAATTTTTTATTCTCAACATACTGGCTCCCGTCAGGAAGAGAAAAAATTAGCTCAAAACGGAGAGCTATGAGACTTTCAGTCTCGCGAGTAGATTGCGAAAGGGGAAAAGAGTGGAGTACCTCCATTCCAGGGAAAACAACAATTGGACTACGAACTGCATTTAGTGGACCTGCAGGGCCCATCAATATTCGAGTACGGTTTTCACGGTGTATTTTTGTGTGTCTTATTCAAATGTGTCACTTAAGCAAATGTGGGAATACCCATAAATATCCGGGCAAAGAAAACTTATTCCCTTTCACAGAAAAAAATTGATACCAAAAATCGCATCCTAGAGTTTATTTGGCTTTAAAGGAAGCTACAAATTTGAATGAAAAGATATAAAAACTGAAATATCGCAGTGCTACTTTTAATTTACACAAGGCACGCAAAGATAGGACGCTTGTTTAATTAGTGTTATGATAAGTTAATCTTAATCTTCTTATCGAATCAAATGCTTTGGGTGAAAAAACATCAAATTACAATATGCCAGTGAACTCATCCTCTCAAACCGGTTGCAAAAGTAGACAATAATACCAAATAATACTAAACTATCCCAACATTGATTAATTCAAAGCATGTTTCCTCAATTGACCTTAATCTCCAAACTATCCCACCTCCATTCGTTTCGCTGATAGTAAACAACAAACAAAAACAACAACAACATGTCTTTGTAAGAATTCTTGGAAATGTGGAGTTCATTATTCTACTCAGTATTTTTTAAATCTGTGTTCACCTATAAATACAGAGTGGGAGCAGATTTATTTTCATACCAAAGTTATCATTCCAGTTGTACGCAAGCAACCAGTCTCTTCTATCTCCAATATCTCTCTTCTACCTTAAAGCCGAGGGGTACTTCCCAATATGAAACGGGAGCTCAGTTTCGATTGTATTCGCTTTTCTTTCGTATTTACGTTCGTCGTGGTGTTTTCGGAATTCAGAATTAGCCAAGCTGCATCCATCAACGAGGAGCATGGAGCACAGATATCAACTTCCAAACAGTATTTCGGAGGTTTGACAGCACAAGATTCCTACCGTCGGACGCGGAGGTCTCCTCAGTACAAACCTGGCAGCTACCCAAATACAAACGCAGGAGGTTCAGGAGGAGGATACGATACTGCACCACAGAGTAGCGACGGAAACGGAGGCAAAGGGTGGATCCCACCTGCAGGTCACGGGGGAAATGACTGGGGAAGAAAGGCAATCATTTAATCAGTTTGGAGATTACACAGACATGGCAGATGAATTAATTTGGAATCAATAATTGTTTTTTGAACGGTTTTCTGTAATACGATGAACCATTGCAAACTATAAAAGTTTAATTATTTTTTTAGAATGTCAATAAAACATTTTGAACAACTTTTTTTTCATTTTGGCAAATGAGAATTCAAAAATACTTCGCACATACTTTCTGGCTCAGAGGAGCCTCAAGCACGTGAAAACGAACAATAAATGCAAAAGAGATTTGTTTCAGTTATTTTACTTAATATTCCTCGTCTCTTTTTTGCATTAGCCGCAAATATCAAATTGTGGTGATTAATCCCTTACAAACTATCCCATTGGTTCATAATTTTGTTTTTCATTAGCACGGATTAATTTTAAAATACCTTTGGACTCCAGCGGTGTACATAAAACCGATTTAAATATACTGGCCATTACATACTTAGTGTTTCGATGGTTTGGGCAGAAAGACAGTGTATGATGAAACCAAATAATGATTTTAGATTGGATATTGGCTGCTTCCCGTATTCGGTGATTCATTCTACAAAATACGAATCATAGATTGTAGATTCAAAACATGTGGGGATGAACACAATACTCGAAAGAATAGGAAACTCATTGAAAGGTATAGTTCAATTCATAAGGCTAGGCTGTCCTAAGCCATATTTGAACAACTAAAGTTAATACAAACTTTCAAGCTAAATCAAGTCAATCTCAGAAACAGGGGAGTACCCATCAGCAGTGCTTTATCCTTTGTATGCTACAAAGTTATCTTTAGGCAGCACTGCTGTAGTAGCTTTGTATACAGAGCGCGTCTTCACATTCTCATCTAAAGCAAAATGGGATAACATGTATTGTTGGTCAATTCATTTGCTTTACTCGTCGGAGCCGTCATATGTTATGTTATATTATATGCATTCACCGAGTACGTTGTTCGTGTAAGTATCAAGAAACGGTAAACGGTCTCAAATGCAAAAGTCTCAAATGCAAATGTCCTCAATGCAAAAAAGTCCGTTTATGCAAAACCGAAAATCCTTTGCATAAGGGGACAACCCCACATGGGAAAATGTGGTGTCCATTATGCAAAACTTTTCCAACTTTCTCTGCTTCTGAAGCTCACTCACTATTTCTCAGTCTCCACGGATTTACAAAAGCAAAGGCCAACTGTACACTATTCATGGACTTATACAGCAGGAGGATGGAGAAGGGCGCTTAAGACAGGAGTCGTTTCCTTTAGTGTACGCAGTATTGCCAGTTAAAAGAAAGAATACCTACACTGACTTGTTTACAGCGCTCAAAGGTTGCAGGAAAGAGTTATGCCCAGATATTATAATTTTAGACTTCGAAATTTTTGCGATTAATGTACTTAATGAGTTATTTCCGAACACAAAAGTTCGGGGCTGTTGGTTTCATTTTAACCAAAGCATATTTCGTAAAGCACAGGAGTTAGGGTTTCAGCAGATGTATCAAGAGGATAAAAGTTTTCGAAGTAACATAAAACTCCGTAACCCACACACACTTCCCTAAGCAGAGACAATCAATGAGATATTGAGAAGCCGTCCAGGTAAATATTAGTTCAGACTTGGAAAATTGTACTTTACGTCTTACGTCAGGCATATTATTAAATGACTAAATTATTAAGGCACCAAATTTCCTGCGCATGTGCTTAGGAAATTTGTGTGCCAAATAAAAATATTTTAAAATGTATTTGCAGTTGAATTTAAAAATATCGGGGGCTGCGCCCCCGAACCCCTCTTTTATTTCCTCCTGACATAACAAATATGACAATATCTTGAAGCACCTGTGAAAATTAATATATCCCAC
>JAQGAC010001785.1:0-12478 GCA_034696585.1 Isotomurus maculatus
AGATGGGGGCGGTGCGGAAGGTGAAGGACAAATGCGCGATATTCAAAATTCAAGCGAAGTGCAGCGACCTCCACTCGCGACGCTACAAGGCGGACGCTGAGCATATTGTCTTCTGCAAGAGTCCCTTCGCAGTGAAGCTGGATTGGGTGAGGAATCTCCGCACGCGAAACTCCTCCCACCCACAGACGACCGTCGTCCTCAAGTTCCTCGTGAAGCGGAAGGACGGAGGCTCCGTGGAGGAGGAGGAGCCTTCGAAGGGACTCCTCCTCCTGTTAGGCTCCTCCTCTCCAAGGAGAACCTGGAAAGACTCCGCCCCTCGGCGACGAACTTCTCGCTCCCCATTCCCCAAAGTGGGGAGGTGCGGCTGGAGTTTCAGGTCAACGACACGCCCCCCTCCCCCTGGAACGACAGAATTCTGATGAAAGTGGGAGACACGGAGGAGGAGGCTTCTCTCGAGGAAAATTCAATCGCCGTGGACCCGGATCTCCTCGTGACGCCTGTTGACCCTGCGCGGTTAATTCGGAGAGGAGACGTCGTGCGATTCCGCGTCCGTTCGTCTCTTCCCTACGGCAACGTCAACGCCATTCTCTCTTCGCACAAGGCCATCTACACTTCCCTGAGATTCTCGTTTTCTCCGGAGGGGGAGGAGTTGGACGAGGTCATTGAACTCACCATCCCTCACAATGTGACCGAAGGGACGCTTAACTTATTCGTCTACGGCCGCTGTAAAGGTCCAGCAAGTCCACACCACACATTCAAGATACCTGACCGCGCATCCCTTAAAGTTAACGTGGTTCCTTCCAATGAGCAACAATACATCAGAATCGTCGACCAGGTGGACGTCGACATGTCGACTGTTGTGACGTTCCGGTTGGAGGGAATGTTGGCGGACTCTGTTGTTTCCCTCCAGGCAGCCAAGTTGGACTCACCCGAAGACGAAAAGAATGCTGGGTAACACAAATTAATTTATTCTCTATCAGGGTGCGAAGTTTACGACTTACCAAGCCTTTTTACCATCACAGTGGTAACAATAAGTGTTATTAACCTTAATAACGGTATCAATCCTTAGCATTGAAGGATAGGAAATCCGTATCATTACAGGATATGTTGATACCATTAATAACGTTAATAACACTAAACCCTTGGTGTTAAAAATCGTTAGCTGTCGATTTATAACACCTTTTAATAACGATAACAAAATACCACTTCGCACCCTGTTCTCCATCGTAGGCATCGCATTTCGCTTACTCCAATAAATCTGTGGACTGTTGTGTAGGAATCTGAATGAGCCTGAGATTCCGGGAATTGGGATTCGGGATGACTCACCGGGTAAAGTAGAGCGGAATGATGTGGACACTGCAGCCAACTTCGGCCTCAACAAGGAGGATTCCAGACGCCACGCCCCACTCGTCTTCCTTGACGTCGACAAGAAGACTTCGACCGAGGACAACGGAACTTTAACAGTGACGAAGACTTTCGATCGTTTGACGGAGTTTGGGACTTACGTCGTCAGTGGAGCCACTTTCAATTCCAAGTCGGGAAGGACGGTGTTTTCAAATTCACCGGTTTTGGAAATCCTTCCTCCTCCAGTGACGCTGAGCTTGTCTGTGGTTCCTTCAGTTCAGCTCGGAGAGACTCTCAGTGTAATCAACTACGTTAAAAACAACCTGGCCATTCCTTTCGAAGGTCACGTGACTCTGGAGACAGGAGGAGGGTCAACGGAGGAATTTGTGAAGGTCAAGGCAAACGCGTATAAAACGGTTAAGGTGAATGTGACGCCACAAATTGTCGGCGACTTCTTCGTTTCACTCAGTTCGAATATTTCCAGTCGACTCACAGCCACGAAGAAAGTGAGCGTCATTCCCTTCAACGCAAAGACTCAAATTTAAAAGTGGCTTCTGGCAGAACTTAAATATTCGCGTTTATTGCGTTTTTAATTTCTAAAGGCATCGATGGTTGTTGTTTTCTCGTGGATACAATAAACTTATATATTATTATAAATTTCAAATAACAAGCGATTATATTTATTTCTAATTAACTAGTGAAATGAATAACCTCCTCCTTCCTACTGTTCTCTACAATAAACACTACTCCCTTCCATACATACTTTGACCTACTTATGCTTACCATTGGAAGGTACGCACAGCTTGCTGGCAACCATCCAAATGCGTACCTGCCCATACTATACAGTTAGGCTTATGGAAGAAACTTAATTAATTAAATATGGCGCAATGAATTATTAAGTCTTATTTACTTTTCGTTAACCTCTTAGAAAATAATATTACGCATGTAATAAACTAATTTTCCCCAAGGGATGGCTTCCTGTCTTAATTTGGAGATGAAACAATAATTGGGGTGAAGTGACACATGTGTGTTACTTTGCTGGCAGCCATCCGACTGCATCACTCTCCATACTAGACAGATAGGCTTTTAGCCGAAACTTAATTAATTAATAACTCAGTTATTAAGTATCATACCACAAAACCCTTTGTCATCATTTTGAACAATAATGTTATGAATATAATACACCTAATTTCAAAAGGTGATGACGAGTAATTATAGAATTATGCTAAATTTAAAATAGACCCAGAATATATGAAGGAGGATATCCATAACGTGATGAATTTACAAGTTGTTGTAGGCTGTACATGCATTTAAAAAATGATCACCTATCGAAAGAATTACTTTTCACGTTATGAATGCAAATACTGCTTGCGGCAGCAGTGCAGTGAGTGAAGGTTCTACTCGTTGGCTTCGGTAAAGCCATCAAAATATGGCACACTTTTTTCCGAATTAATTTAAATATTGCAGACAGAGAGTGATAATTACAGGTATCCCACGGAATGAGCCATTTAATTTCACATTGTAGATCATGTCGTACGGGGTCAAATTTTCGCTTGCAAAGAATCACTTCCGCACTCCTTCGGGTGGACCTCTCAATAATCCTAAGCGCTAAGGTTTTGTTTTGTGCTAGAGCCCCAGGTAACAACCATGGAATTAAGGAGAGAAGTAGCAACAAGCATTTAAAATTTTGCGAAAATTAGATAGAATGGGCCTGAGTGGATAAGGTGATTTCGCAATGAGATGGGAAGTCCTGGATACTTGTTAAGTATGTTCTGTACATGGCATTTTGGAGTCGATGATGAGACTTTTTTTCGTATCTGTGCTTGTAATTAAACTCCCATTCAAATCAATGGTCACCTGCCCTATCTTAACCAAGTTCACATCATTACCTACTACCATGAGTTGTGTTTCAGTAAAGTTAAAATTCAAGATGCAATTAAAGATTAACTTTAAAGGATCAGTTGGCAATGAATTAACGGAACTCTTCCCTACGAAGTACTCATCACGTCGTACAACAATATTCCAGTCTTCTTAACCGAGTAACACAAAGGGTTTAGTGTAGAAGTGAGGAAGAGAGGGTGAGAAGACAAATTACAAGTGCTTTAGTGACGAAAATTAATTTACGAGAATGTCACATTAGTTGCTAATCCACGTGTGATAATTAATGATGACAATTAAGATGGGATGGCAATATTTGCTCGGTAGTTTAATGGTAGAACAGTCGCATAGTCTTTGACATGTTTGGGTTCCCAGACGCCCTCGTGTCACTTAAACTTTTGTGACATAATTGTAACATTTTCACTTTACTTGGTCACCAAATCATGTCAATAATAATATAGTTTCAAGTCCTAAGAAGTATGTTGAGCTGTATGCAAAGGTATCGCTTCGTGATATCAATTATAGAGTAACCTTCAACGTAACACTAATTCAATAATTAAGTGAAACTTAATATTTTGGAGTGGAAACAAAGTGGGCTGTGTTGCGAGCTTCTAATTGCAACACAAATTCAATAGGATGAAAGGGATGGACAGATTCGGCTGTGTGGATATGAATAGACGAGACAGGTTGAGTGCAGAGGCTGGTGTGAGGGAAACTGGTTTTGTGAATGGCAGTGAACTCAGGTAGCCTTTACGCGGAAAAGCCAACGGGATTCTTTCGTGGAATCCTCGAGGAGGTCAAGTTCCTCAGGAGAGAACAAGTCTTTCAGCCTCAGTCAGTCGAGTCTGTTGGGACGGAGAGTGTCGAGGCAGCTGTTCTTGGATTAAGCAGAAGTTAAAGAGAGGATGTGGAGGCTACTGTGCGTGTTGGTGGTTGTGGGTGTGGTGGGGGGAGTGGCGAAGGAGGAGGAGGGGGGTCGTCTGTTGACGCTGGAGGAGATTTTCAAGTTGCAACGCAAGAGTATGACGGCGGAGGAGAGGCGGACTGATCAGGAGAGGAGGAAGGCGTGTCGGGGTGAGGAAATTGAGAAGCTTTGCATTGAGGGATTTCTGTTCACAGCTACGGCCCTGCGGGGAGTGAGGAGGGACGGAGAGTTGGCGGTCGTGTTGAGTTTGGAGAGGTCCCTCCACCCCCACGTGACCTTCGACGTCTCCCTCCGCAGTGTGGGGGAAAAGAACCTCTACGAGTTTTCACACGAGGAGTGGGGGGAGGAGGCGGTCCTCGTGAGGGTGGAGGTCACTCTGGAGGTCAATGAACTGCGGAGGGTGGAGCTGCGGGTGAGTGACCTCGCGTGGAAGACGGCCTATGTGGTCGTCACGGCACATCCGACGGGGCATTCGGAGTTTAAAAGGCACACTTACGCGAAGATACAAAAAGCGACTTCTGAGATGGAAGTGTTTGTGCAGACTGACAAACCTGCCTACGCCTATGAAGACACAGTCAATTACCGCGCCCTGGTGGTCGACGGGAATGTGGAGAAGACCCCAAAATTCACCCGGGTATTTTCCGGGAGTAGAGACCACATTGCGAAAGGAAATTGGTTGGAAGTCCCGGAGAGCGGAATCGTAAGGGGAAAATTCATCTACTACGACGAGGATGGCATCAGAGTGCGGGTGACTTCGGACGTGACCTCCAGTGACTTCTCCGTGACACCCGAGTGCGGATTCCTCGACTCCAGATTCCTCGATTTCACTATAAGAGGCTCCGACCCTCCTGAGTTGATGTCGGTGAGCTTTGAGGGACTCAACGACGCTTACTTCTCGCAGCAGCGGTTGAAGGGGCGGGTGAAGTTGACGTCGACGCAGGGAATCCCCCTCGAAGGCAACTGCAACGTCACAATTCAACGCGATCTGTGGCAAGATGTTAAAGAACGAAATGGCGGGAAGAAGCGTGGCGCTGGGGTTGGCGGGGGGAGAGTTCGAGTTTCACGTGGGGGAGGAGTTGGGGGCGCAGTGGGACGGAGTGCGTGAGGCTGCGCAGTTCAAGTTAGAAGCGAATTGCCGTGCCCTGCAATCGGGAATCGTTGCGGATGCCACTCGGACGTTAACCTTGTGGAGGAACCTATTCATAGTCAACCTGCTGTCGGTGGGAGGTTCCCCGCTTCTCCAGGAGCAAAACTCCTCCCACCCACAGGAGACCGTCGTCCTCAAATTCCTCGTGGAGCGGAGGGACGGAGGGTCCGTGGAGGAGGAGGAGCCCTCCAAGGGACTCCACGTTAAGCTCCTCCTCTCCGAGGACAACCTCAAGAGACTCCGCCCCTCGGAGGTCAACTTCTCCCTGCCCATTCGTCCAGATGGAAGAGTGCGGCTGGAGTTGCAGGTCAACGACACGCCCCCATCCCCCTGGGAGGACACAATTGTAATGGAAGTGGGAGACGTGAAACCGGAGGACACTCTGGACAAACATCCACGTCGCTTGCCGCCATCCATCCACGTGACGCCAATTGACCCTTCGCGGGTAATTCAAAGAGGAGACGTCGTGCGATTCCGCGTGCGTTCGTGTCTTCCCTACGACAACGTCAACGCCATTCTCTCCTCGCACAAGGCCATCTACTTTTCAAAGAGGTTCTCGTTTTTTTCGGAGGGGGAGGAGTTGGACGAGGTCATTGAACTCACCATCCCTCACAATGTGACCGAAGGGACGCTCAACTTACTCGTCTACGGCTTCAGCACCAGTCAACACAACGAATTCAAGAAAGGCGACCGTCAATCGATTAGAGTTAACGTGGTTCCTTCCACTGAACCGCAGTTCATCAGAATAGTCGACCAAGTTGACGTGGACATGTCGACGATTGTGACGTTCCGATTGGAGGGAATGCCGGCAGACTCGGTCGTTTCCCTGCAGGCAGCCAAGGTGGAGTCACCCGAAGGAGTCGTCGATGGCAAGAAAGACGAATTTCGTCCCTTCAGGTGCCACACTTACGGGTAATTAAGAGTATTTTAATCTTCAACATTAACGGCACCCTTGATTGGTTTTTATGAAACTGATGACTGTTGTGCAGATACGCCGGTACGCGTGACACTACAAAAATGAAGTATGGGGATTACTCACCCAATGCAGTCGTGCCGGAGGATGTCCAAATTTCCTCAAACTTCGGCGATTTAGACGAGTGGTATACCGATCGCCATCCCCAATTTGTCTTCGTTGATTTCGACAGGAAAACTTCGATGAAGGACAACGGCACTATCACAGTGACGAAGACTTTCGACCGATCGACGGAGTTTGGGACGTACGTCGTCAGTGGAGCCACTTTTAGTTTCAAATCAGGAAGGACCGTGTTTTCAAACTCACCACTTTTACGAATCCTTCCTCTCCCGGTTTCTATTCTGGAAGAACTAAATTAATAAACTCACTTAATTCTCCTCATTCACTTAATTAAAATAAAAATTCTCTAGCGTGAAGAGGATCGTCTTTATGTTATACGTCAGAGCTGTTAACATTTGCCCTTGTCATAGCCTTCATTAGGGGCACAGATAAGACACCGTTAGGTTTAAAGTCGTCAGAAATGGTGAAAAGGTTTACAAACATTCGGTGTAAGGAACTTAAGCTTAACGAAAGGCTACTCGAAAAACATTCTGAAACCTTTGTTTACTTCTTTTCATACAACACTAAACCGCACCCTCCTCGCCGTGTTTTCGTCGCTGTAACTCCGCGAAAACGCAACATTCGAGAAATTGGCTTCTCACCAGTTTAAGTAAAAAGTTAGTGAACAAATTAGTGGCACCAAAGTGAAGAACTAGCTCAAGTCGTCAAAGATGTTCCATTGTAAGTATGAATGAATGCATTGCTAAAACAGCTAGCAACAACAATGATACAAATTAATTGGCACTTTGCCTGCCACTGCTTCAATATGAATGAATCAGGTTTTTTTGAAATGTTTAAGTATTCAAGATTACACCGAAACCGAATACCGAGACAATTAATTCTATTTTGCAAGCATTCAGTGCCCTTATCTATCTGAATATAATAGTTAAAAAATAACAAAAGGTCTGGGGTTTCAAAATTGATTTAAAAGCTGATTGATTAATTACGAAATTTTCAATCAGATCATTTCATTAATATTGGTTTTTGCCGTAAAAGGCTTCAGGTCCTTTATCCATCAAATATAACAAATATTTGCAACCCCCTGTTCCATGCATTTACATCCCAATTAAATACGCTGATGATTACGCTAAATCGTGCAAAATGCATTATTCTAGGGATAATTATTAAACGTACCAACCATTTTCTATTTTCACCCAACAAATTTTCAAAAATACCCAATTCTGACTGTGATTAGCCTGTAGAGTTTTGAACTGCTCAACCGATTACTAATTTGGTCAACTGGAGAATCATTAATACCTGCTGAGACGCGGGGGATACGAAAGTTTATTTTAACAGCTTGCACTCAATTCTGAATTCATTTCCGCGTAATTTTTCACAACTTGCATTTGAATCAGAGTCCTCAATTCAGATAAATTCGCTCTAAATGGATCGCAGTAAAATACGGATTTTTACACGTCGGTAAAACAACATTTGTGAACTGGGTTTATTACATGAACAACACAAGGTTTTGCTTGAATTAGTGTTCGTTGGAGTAAGAATTATGTCCAATTGTCCCCATAAGATTCAGCTTGTACCAAAATGTGTTTGGACCAAAAATTAACTGTCCACTTTGCAGTTCTTACTAACACGAGACACAATGAACGAATATTAGTAAAGGACAAGGCACACTCCTAATGGGTTCGTGGCGTCCAGCTGAAACCGGCTGAAAAGTTTCAACATTTTTGATTAGGTCCTAATAAAAAAATTTTGTGCAACAAATAAAGCTCTGGAGGGTCTCCTTAGAACTAGAGAAAGCTTCAAAGCATTGAGGCGTGTCTCTGACCCAAGCTCAAGCACATGTTGCGGGTTTTTTTTGCTCCTCTCTGTTTATTAGATAAGTGGTTTTCGAAACTTTAAAACTCTCTATGGGTCGAAAGAGACCCCCCAAGGCTTTGGGTCCTTTACAAAAAGTTTTCATTAGGACATATTTCATAAGTTATACACTTTTCAGCCGATTTCATTGGTGCCCTACGAACCCATTATAAGTGCGACTTGCAGCTTCAGAGAAAAATCGGGATCTATACCACGTGCAGGTAAACAACCGCAGTTTCTTTTTTTGCCCACACAACCATATGCTACCTGGTAGATCATTCTTTCTGTTTATTTTATAAGTCGTTTTAAAAAATTCTAGTCGCATGCCACGAAAGAAGAGGAGAATGCGGCAAAATTGGGCGAAGCAAAGGAGTTTCTCTCTGGCCCGACGTTGTAGATTGTAACAGGAATAAGAACAGAAAGGATTGTTGCATTTGGTTGCGTGATGAGGGCGGAAGTGGGGAGAGTGACGAGTCATTCCTCTGCAAGTTCATTTTGTCAGAAATTTCCATTCACATTTCCAACACTAGTTTCAAGAGTTTCAAGTTGAACACTATGGTTTAATGAATCAGGCTATAAGACTTTTCCAAATAAAAAATCGTCTTCGTATTCATGAACAGGAACTGACTTTTATGTAGCTAACCTTATTTATTGACAAAATGCATCATCTATCGAATAAATTTGAATATTTTCCAAGCACTTAAACTGTAAAGTAAACAACATAATTGCTAATTACATTGTTGATTTGCAAATGTGTACTGGGCGGTTGTGATTTTGAGGTTAGATTTACAAATATTTAGATTTCAAATCAAGTACGGCACAATCCTGCCTTTCCTCCACAGGGACTTCGAAAAAGGATGTTGTGACATCCTAGCATCCCTACCCATTTCCTGCGGAGGTGTCGTGCCTTGCTTGTTGAATTTAACCAAATTATCGTTGTGTTTGTAAAGCCCCTAATAATTCACTTTTCTCTTCCTTGGAAGAGATCCTCTAAGCGAAACTTGTATTTATTATGTGCCATGCTCCTATGGTCGTGACCAATAATATATATTAACCCAATAATTAAATTATTGAATGCAATTAGGGTTGTGCCAAATGTCCACGTCATGGACATATTGACATTTAGGACAAGTCATATTTGTCTCATATGGTGGACTTCAGGAGGCATGACATGGAACTTCAATGTTAAATCCCCATAAGAGGGACATGTCATGGACAAATAAGACACAAGACAGGTCCTAAATGTCGGACTTACTGGAGCATGACATGGGCATGGGACAACCCTAAATGCAATATTTAACTATTTAGTAATAATAATAATTTTTTGCATGAAATCTCCCAAAGGAGTAGTAACATTGAGAATTTGGTTGAAACAAGACAGCCATGAATTTTAAAATTGAATTAAGAGCAATGTATTTACACTTGTAACATCAATAAACTGTTAAGAATACAAACAAAGATCGAGTTTATAATATTATATTCTGCCAAGCAGATGGGAAGTTAGTTGTAATCAAGTTATTATTACTAATTGCAGCTTTGTATTTAGTACAAAAGAGACTGCACTTTTTTAAGTAGGCAAAGATCACAACACTTAATAAATTCATATTTAGTAGACAAACGTGACAATGTATTTAGTTACTACAGACAGTCTTGTTATATTGCATTGTTCTGATTTACCACTATAAATTATTTCTTTCCTTCCTTCTAAATTGTTTGTGTTACTCATGGGAGACTAGACTATTATTGTACTGTAAAGAACAATGTCTCTTTACAGTAGTGGTGGTGATTGTTGGTGGTGGCTCTTGAAGGCCACGGAGTAGTGACCTGATTTGGTTATCTTGGGAAGGAGCATCTTCATCAGCTCCTTCCTCAATCTCCTAAAAACTCCCCTTTCTCGTTCAGTTGCATTCGAGAAATCAAGTAATAATTGTCAAGTTTAGTTCATAGTACTGTAGTTAGTTTGCTAGTATTTAGGACAAGAAGTCCATTGAGTCTACAGTAGCCCCTGTGGGCCCTTCGTTTGTGTTTATATTTGACTGAAGTCGGTTTATGTGTGGATCTACCATACCGTGTGTGAAACGAGACGCTGTGTTGCTGGGAAACCTTTTCTGAGTTCCTGTGGAGCTGGGAAACATTTGCTAAGTTCCTGTGGAGCTGGGAAACCTTTGCTGAAACTGCAATGAAAGCTGTGCGACCTGCCGATCCCTTCATCTCAATTCTCCACAAATCCATTGCTGTCATCATTCGCTGACCTCCAATCAACTGAGTTATTCCTTCGTCCCATAAGGTGTGTTTCGTTTCGGTTTTGCAATTTTGACTGAGTGAGTAAGAAAGCTCGACCTCGGCGAGTCCGCCGTTGTAGATGAGAGTCTATCTCGCTCGGTCTTAATTGTGTCGTATTTTGTGAGGAATTTGGAGACAGTCGAGATCTCAGCAAGCTAAGAGCTTACTTATATTGTCAGAGATGGGTGTCTCACATTACCCCGCGCTTATTTTCAATTACTGAGGCTTCACCTTCCGTGAAAGCCATTCACCTCAGAGAATCCCTTGAGTCCCTCATATTGTGCATTTAATTCGCAGTCTCATCACAACTAGACTAATAATACCTCCAGTCGCAAAGTTAGGAAAAGTACTGCCTCTTTGCATTTCCCAGCCTTCCTTAGGCAGTTGCGTAGCTACAAGCTATACACACCAGTAGGTGTCTGGTGTCGAAAGCAGAGAGGAGACAAGTTTAACTCATCAGGAGGATGAGTTCTTAGGGATCTGCAGTTGAGGTCAAAGGACAAGTGAGCTGTTGCGTAGAAGGGAGACTGCCGGTGCAGCCCCACAAATTCATAGTGAATTTGTTTCAACTGGGAACGAGTTGAATACAAACGTTAGCACACGATCAGATTAAAGGGAAAGAGGGTCTTTCCGTAGTCACGCTGTGAAGGGAGGCCTTCACGGAAACACCAAGACAGGTGGAGAGTTAAGTTGCACAGGAAAGGAGGCTTTCCCTAGCAACGCAGTCGAGGTTGAATCGGAAGGTAGGCCTTCCGTAGCAACGGTGTTGAGGGAAGAGATCCCTAGCAACGGAGAATTTCCATAGCAACCAAGAGGAGGGAGACGACCCCTAGCAACGGAGTTGGGGTTGAACTGGAAAGGAGGCCTTCCATAGCAACGGGGAGGAGGGAGACGGTCCCTAGCAACAGAGTCTAAGTTGAACTGGGAAGGAGGCCTTCCCGTAGTAACGAAGTGAAGGGGCCTTTACTTCCAACTGTAGACAGTTTGTCCGGGAATTCATGCAATAGTACACATCAGCTAACTCCATAGTAACCGCGATACTGCATAGCAACCGAAGTGCACAACCGCACCTCACCTCGTGGTAATTATTGTGTATAGCATAATATAATAGCATTACATACAGTAAGCCCTTAAGTAAGTGGCCATCACTCTCTAATTAATTCTATGGATTTTTCTTGTATAATATTAGCTTTAGTTTATTCTCCAATTGGGTCGGAGTGAGTCTGTTTGACGTGACTGTACACTCCCCTTACGTAACTGTACGTACTACTGTGGAGCGAGCCCCAGTGGGTGGCCCTTCGCTCCCCCCTTAATGTAGTGCGAGTACCCACTCCACTATAAATAAATACAGATTGTAATCGACTTAACACGACATCCTGTAGTTGACCTAAGTTATTTACGGCCGTGTCAATTGATTTTCATGAGCAAAGCATATCGTAGACATTCTACTGCATACTCTGGAGAAAGCGAAGGATTGGGGAAGGCCTGCGGTAGTGAAAAGTAGTGACCTCCTGAGGATTAAGGCCTTTCACCCCGTACCCGTCCTTACAGTACTAAATAAGGAATAATACGTTAATAAAGAATATCGATCGATCTATTAGATTTATTCTGTGCCGTACTCTAAACTCCTTGATTGATAACACACATTAACTCAATGATTGAGATTGAATGACACATTTAAAGTAATTTTATGATCCTTCCGAATGGAAGAGACGATGTGTTGTGTTGTGTTGAGTTGCATTTGGGAGAGAAGAGTTGAGTGGAAGGAATAGGACACGTTGAGACGAGTGGATTGGCGAGGTTGCGAGTGAGGCGAAACTGGTTTTGTGGATGGCAGTGAACTCGGCTGCTGTTTACGTGGAAATGGGAACGGGACTCTTTCGTGGAATCCTCCGAGAGTTCAAGTTCCTCCGGAGAGAACAAGTCTTCAGCAGCCTCAGTCAGTCGAGTCTGTTGGGACGGAGAGTGTGGAGGCAGCTGTTCTTGGATTCTTCAGAAGTTAAAGGGAGGATGTGGA
>JAQGAC010001786.1:0-12467 GCA_034696585.1 Isotomurus maculatus
TCCTTTCCATTTTATTTCCTGATCTTGACTGCTCCTATCCAACATTCCCCTAGGTTTCCTCCCGGCACGAAAGGTTCGGTGGAATGTTGCAGCTTCCAGTTGCAAAAAACGCTCTTAATGTTGGTGTCAATACTTCAGTAGTCAGTTGTCCGTATTGAGGATCAGAAAAGAACTCTAGTGAATCCACACTTTGTCGAGATTCCCATGGAATGAGGAAACAGAAAAATGATTGACTTCATGTTCAGAAATCTGAACCTCTTTTCATTGTGTATTGATTTTAACGCAGTGGGGTTTTATACCGCTGAAACCAGCATCTTTTCTCTACCTTGTGTAATTTTGTTCCGTAATCCGTGTACTCGTTTACATTTCATCTCATTACATACAGCGATCTTCTATCTGTTATAAATGTGCCTCACGAAAAAATAATAATTCAGAATATTTTCTTTCTCATACATCCCTGATGTTATTTTTATGAATATGTAGTTTTGAATAAAAAGTCAAATTATACCCTAAGCTATGAGGTTTATTTCACTCTGAAGGTTCAAGATGTTACACAACATTACACCCGGCTTCATCTTATGCAAACCTTTGAAGATTAAGATCAAACGATGAAGATGCATACCCTGTACGAATGCATGTAAACACTGTAAAGAAAGAGTAGGTGTGATGGTTAGAGTTGGAAATCAATTTTGATAAAGTCCATTACACACATACACACACACTCTTTCATCACTACTTTTACGACGACTAATTACCTCATTAAAGTGAATTTCTGTCTCACGACTCATTCCTTTCCACCTTAGATTCAGTGTTTTAGAAAGACTTAGGATAGTGGTAATTGAATTAAAATGATGGGAAGTCAGAGTGCATTTTCTTCCATCCAGGGAAAGGGCAGGTTGAAGGGTGTTTAGTTTTGTGTATGTAACAAAATGTGTAGTTTGCATCACTCGTATCGAAAGAGCAATTACCTCGGTTGCGTCTTATAGTTTGGAAAGGAAATGAGGGAGTTGCAGGGTAATTAGGGAGCACGGAACACAGGTAGGCTGGATGTGGGTTGTAGGATGTTCATTTTCTTACATCAGACGGTTGTGTGATTAATATATGTATGTACAGTCAGTGTCAGTGATGCTACTATTGCTGCAAGCATTTTTTTATCTGAAGAAATCGTCCTGGTTGCAACAAAGCAGTCGCCGAGTCTCCAGTACAAATCAAACAGTTTATACATGAACTGTACGTACACGTCAAGGATACATGCGAAGGGATGAGCGTCTGCATTTCATTATAATGATACCTTTCAGAAGTTTCATGGTATTTTAATAATAGTTATTTTGAAATAAAAAATCTTTTTGCGTTGTATCTTCTTTGTCTACGACGTAGTTGAAGTCGAATGAGGATCAAGATCACAATAATTGGTTTAGATTCTTCTTCCTACTCATACCAACCTCCACGTGTGTCTCTGACCTAACAGTGAAGACTGAATTCATTGTAAAATGTGCGGATCTTGCATCAGAAACTAAGTTGTAAGAATCTCGTGCAACGCAATTCCACTACTGATTGCACCACTTGTATAATTATGGAGTTCATCAGACTCGTAAAATGAGGAGTTTCTGATCACCGATTCATGTACCGAGGACGTACCTCTTAACTGGCATATGAATGGAATGCTTGCCTGATGAAAGACTGAGATAAATTTGCAATGTACGATGTTTTTGTAGTAAAGCAGCTTTAAGAGGGAGCAGTGCTTCTGCTATTATTAATAACAATGAGTGTAAAAAATGCAGAGGAGATTGGCTAGCGTCTTCCACTTTTGCTTGGCTCGTTGCATTCGGGAACGCCGTCTTGTATAATGATGAGAGCTGCAGTTGTTTGCATGCAGTAAAATTGCGGTGTTGCTGACTATGAAGTTCTTACGAAGATGCAGCACTAGTTAATACGTGATGGTTGGTTGGTTCTTTATCTGGAAATGATGCAACTTGGACAAAATTAGATTTCCTGCAATAGCTTAGAGGTTTTATGTACTACGTTTTGGATTAAGCAAACTTGGTATTTATACATACACTTTTGCTAAAAGTGCACATTAGGTCTTGCTCTACTTTTTACACTGAATTCATCATCTGAATGAATGTTGCACTGCAAACACAGCTTCTTTGTGTCACTATCTCATTCATAGCTCATGTCGTTGATAAGGGATGAGGGCATCGCCTGTCGCCTGCATATGATTGATGCTAGTAGTAGTAGCTGTTAAAGGATTAAAAAATGAAATGATAGTTAATAATAATTTAGCGTGAAATGTAAATGCAAGCACCGAATTGTTTTAGGAGGTTCACGTGGAGAGATAATTTCAGTTACTTTTATGTGCGAGTTCTTGGGAGAAAAATGATGGGACAACGATAATTACGTACTTTGTGGTATGCAAAATAGATATGGGGTTTCGGTTCATTAAAAAAGAAAGACGTAGCGTTGAGAAGAAGGGGATGCTAGTTCTTCTTCGTACTTATAGTAAGATTTCTTGAGGGAGTGTGTAAAACGATAAGGGAAATCATTAACCCCTTCTTATGAATGTAATGGAAGGGAGAGATGAGTTTTGTTGTGTGTATGAATGTTGTGTAATTGAGATGGGTGGTGGAGTTGGTGTGTATGATAGAGGACTATAAAAGACCTGAGAGAAGTCTTGTGGGACCCTACATGAGAATAAGGAAAGGAACAAGTGCACAGCAGAAAGGACGACGATTCTGTATTTCTGTCTCTTACTCGACTCATTCTCTCTCCACATTGATAAGTGGTTGAGATATCGCTGAACATCGTACCAGATAAGCCTCCTTTTTAGACCATCTCCTTCGTGAGCATCATTAGAAGTTGGGACTTTGGAAAGTGATAGTGCGTGTGCGCTTTCCAACCAGGAGAAAGTGGGAGAAAGCAGACTTTCCAGTTTCACTCCTCGAGTCTTTCCAGCAGCATCGTTTCTTCGTCCTGTCTCCTGCAGATCTAGTTTACTCTAGTTACTCAAGCTGGAAATAAAGCAAAATTACCCGTTTCCTTTTTTGCTCGAAGGAACACGAGTTCTCAGTTCTCGAAAGATAAATGACAATATGAGGTGAAATTGGTGTTGGTCGTGGCGGTTTCAAGTGTTCAAAGTGTAGGTGTGACTCATGGGTGGTACATGAACATCCCCCTATAGTAAAAAATCTCGTTTTAGTGAAAGTAGTTTTCTCCCAATATATATTATCTTATATAAGTAGGGTATAGAGTACACACAAGTATTTTCAATATATAATATGGGAGCTAACGACATCGGACCGTTCTTCTGGAGAAGACATGCGGGTTTCATCCTTGTAACTTCCACGGTGTACTTATTAAGTGACCTGAATTCTGCCTTGGGTCACACAGTTGCTCGAATTGATCCCGTAGTTGTCTCAGGTACTCGTCCAAGTCAATTCTTAAAGTAGACAGAAATGAAGATTCATTCTCATGGCACGTGTCACTCAATTTACACTATCACACTAAAGACATAAACTGTGGATTTCTTTCCCTCTGGCTGTGTAGCACTATTCTCCTCTGGTAATAGTGAAGCATAAAATCCATACGATGACGTTATTGATAAGGTTATATGTTCTTAAGCTGCGTATTATTACGGAGAGGAGTATCCCATTATATAAAAGTATAATTTATGCAAATGTAGATGATGAATCTGCGTGCTCTCTCACTCTCTCACACTTCTGCATTTCCTCCCACATCTGTTCTTTCTTCTTGTTAGGTCTTGTGAGATTTGTTAGAGACGTTTGATTGATGAGAGGATTTTTGGAAGAAAAGAAAGGGGCGAAATTAATTTTCACATTACAAGCAAAAGGAAAGGTGCTGGTGGTTTGTGTGTTTGTATGTGTGTGAAGTGACTGTTCGCTCTTTCATCGTCCCTCGAGAGGATCTCTATTTAATTTGAAGGAAGACGAAGGAAGTTGTGTGAGGGAAAGAGATGTAAAAGGAAGAAGGAGGTATATAGAGGGACTAATAATAATAAGCTTTCTCTCTAAGATCTAATTGTATTGCATTGCACCCAAGCATACACCGTACCACAGGCAGTAGTGAGGGTTCCATAGAGTTGGAACGGAAGTAATTTGGGATGTGTATTCCATCTCCTCCGGCTTTATTCTAATCTTCTTTTCCTCCTTTGTTTCGTCCTGACTTTGAATAAAAGGCTATGAACGCAGTAATAAGCTCCCCAACAGTCCTCCCACCACCCACTTGCCTCGTGTTGGTGAGTGAGTTGCTCTCTTGTTAGGCAAGCAAACTCGCAAGGACTTGGAGTGAGGTGGGAGAAAGTTTAGGCAATTTCTTGGTTTCGTAGGATGAGAAAGCTCAAGTAACTTCTAATTCCACACTGGAGTATAATGAGGACACACTAGGGCAAGGGTGTAACTGTTCAAGGGATAGTAGAAAACATCTGTACCCGATAGGGTAATTGTGAAAAACGACGTACCCACCACGAAGTACTGGAATGCCTGAGAGACAAAGCTTTGTGCAATCATCTAACTGCTTTTAATATCCATTAAAAGTACAATGACTGTAAAAGTCAGCAGAGTAATTGGAGACGTTGAATTAAAAGCGAATGAATTAATGGCGATGCATACATCATTTGAGGTCAGGTCCTGTGTGAACTGTGGAATTGGAAATAAATGACAGACATTCATTCATTAACTCTTTCAAAACCAAAAGCTACGCAGTTTTAGAACTTGTGAATAATAGACTTTAAACTAAATGCGTGGTGGATTATAAAAAGAGGACGCAGTTTTTGAAATGTCATGTAGGTTATCGTTTGATTGTGGGGTAGGAAGTATTAATAGTAAACGACTTATGGCTGCACGTCACACATATGGTTGTACAAATCTGTGAATCTACGCTGTTATTCTGTTCTGTACCTCCCCCATCGTCTTCTCGGGAATCTGCTGTTCGTATCTCTCGATTTGAATTTAATTTGAATGGAAATTCTTTCTTGTCACCTCAACAGTGGATATGTTCCATGAGAGAAAGCTGGAAAGAGCGAGAGAATTCTGCGATCGAAATCGGTTTTGGAGAGTGTGGCACTGTGATTTGTTTATGTAACAGATGTAAAATACTACCACCACACGGGTACAGTCGAAATAGTAAGTAGGATCCTTTACACATGCATACACACACCCCACTGCTTTCTTTAGGGTAGTTTTCATGTCCTCGTGACAATATGATGAGGTTGTGTGTCCTTTCTCAAGGGACACATCCATCTAGGCTTAACACAGCACATTTGTATTCATAATGGATGAATAGGCCTGTGTCTCAAATTGTCCAGATAAGCGTATGACGTTGCTTCTGCTTGTAAAAGTTAACATTCAAAATGCACTCATCTTAGGTCTCAGACTAAGATAAGGCAAGAATAAGTATGAAAAGAACCTATGTACTGCTGGTATGTAATGAGAGCACGACAGACGCGAGCTTAAGAAGGAAACACATCTAAGCTCGTTACAAACCTTACTAAGTTCCGTAGTTCCATATAAGTATGTATGTATGTAAAGTTGTTAAAAGGGACTCGGACTCGTTTAAGTGTAGCTCGGCAATTTACATCGTGCTATGATGGGTAAATACATTTATTATGTATCTCTATGTACTTCCTGTAGACTTTCTCGTGGAAAAGCTGATGATGATGAACAATAGAGAATAGAGAGAGACTTTTCATGTGTGTCCCATGCCAAGCGTGTATTATATGACTAGGATGTCATCTTTCTTGGCTTCGTCCCATATTTTATTGTGTATTACATTATGTGTCTGAACTAAGTTGGAAAGAGTACCGCCTTCTCGATCATAAAACAAATTATTAGATGAATTACACACACACACATACTCGTCTTCTTAGGCTTTGGAGAAAAGAGCTGGATTAAAAATTAAATATTTTTTCTTTGCTCAACCATAAGTTTGATGTAGAAGGTAGAAGTTGATGGTTGTATTTGTCTCTGTTTCTTGGCCAAAGTTCAAGATCAAAAGAGAAAGGGAGAGAGAAATGGGAGGATGTCAACATGGGAAAGTAGAAATGGATAGGACGAACTAATTCCTTTTGAAGAGAAAGCTTTGGCGAGGAGAAATCTTTCTTCTATAAGACGGAGAAGCCAAGAAAGAGATTGTGTTTTTCCTCTTTTGGTTCGGCTGCCATCCTTATTTCGTTATTTGTTATCTTTCTTCTTTTTGTATATAAATGCATCTGGGAATTGGATGGAACGATGAGAGAGAGTGGTGCGTAAAAAAGGAATATACTTTCCTTGTTTTGTTCTTTTGAAGTGTAAATAAAAAAAAAATAGGATGAGCGAGGAAAGACCCTTCTTGTAGGCTAAATGGATGGCTTTAGGAAGGTAAAAAGCCAAAGAAGCTGGCTGTATCAGGGAATTTTTTTTACATCTGCCGAATGTAATATACTTCTAGGTCGTCAATGGAAGGAAAGGGTGAATGTAAGAGTTCCAGTTGTTTTCTCTCTCAGAGAAAATTTATTCGTAAGATTTCAAATGGAAATAACAATTTACAAGATTCCTTTTGTTTTTACGAGACTCCCATTATTAAACTTACTTTCGTGAGATAAACTTTACCTATAGTCACATGATATTCATGACGATGCGATGATGAAGTTTTGTGATGAGTTGTTTGTTCTGAATTATTTGTACCCAAGTTGAATTTGTATGAGGCTGGGCGGAGTGTGGAGAAAGCTTAAACTCTCTTTCTTGCTCAGTGTCGTCCCGTGTCTTAAATGTTATATTACTTTCTTGTTCGAGACATTCCATTTATTTTTGGGTTATGTGGCTCCGGGAATTTTCTTCGCACCCGGGTTGCCTTTGATGTGGTCGTTAAAGCTAGAGAAGAGAGTGGTATGGTGTGAGAGAGATCTTCCCGTTTCAATGTGGGTCGTTATCGTGAGTACAAGAGTTTGTTCTCATATCATTTGTTGAAGAGATGAGTTTTGACCTAGTATTTGAAGTACCACACGGAGTAGCAGACTCGAAGTATTGCACCTCCCACTCTTATAATGCGGTACATAGGTACTAGTTTGGCTACTGTTACCTACTACTGAAACCACCTTCTCCGGGAGAAGTAGATTACACAGGGAAACATGATAACCACTTGCGATCATCAAACTTTCATTAGTTTTATGTAGAGAGGCAGACGGGGGTAGAGAGAGAGATCGAGTATCAAAAAGAACAAGTCAAGAAGAATGCCCAGGGTGTGCCTAAGTACTAAACTATGTTTGTGATCTTTTGCAGGGTCCCTGAAATGTTCCGACTCAGAATTCCAATGTGCAAACCAGCAGCACTGCATTCCAAGTCGGTGGAAATGTGACGGTATGGAAGTTAACTTTTGATTTTTGAGAAAGATAATTAAACTTGATGTGGTGATGATGATGATTGTGTTTTTTGGTACAGGAGAGCACGACTGCACCGACGGGAGTGACGAAGATGCCCAGATGTGCAGTAAGGATGTTTTTTAATCTTTCATTAAATCCTCTTGTGCATTTGAAACCAAGGGATGTGGTGTGGCATAAGTTTTCCCATTAAAAACTCCTTTCGAACTTTCTTCTCGGGAAATACTCAGCACTCAGCAGCCCAGTCAATTCCATGTACACCCATGCGTCTTCCTGTTATTCGTTTGAGTAGATGATGTTGAACTGAGGAAGCTATTCCTACGAAAATGTGAAACCCACAACTTACTCCGCTCCATCGTATGCATCAGACAGAGAGATTACAGGAAAATTTCTTTTTTGATAACGAAAGATTTCCAAAACTAGCTCCTTCTAGAAAATTTGTTTTTTTAGCTCAGAAAGTAGATCACAGACCTGTGAAAGAAGTAAAATGACTCAGTTTTTTACGATTCAATTTAAAGGAAAGGGAAGAAAGAAGCTGGAGAGAAACTTTATTTTTGTAAGAGTATGCTTGTGTGCACACGCTAAGAAAAACTTTTTTAATTGGGTTGAGTTTTTACTTCTACTTGCCACCTCGTCTTTCACTCTCACCTCGTCCATTTTGATTTGTCCTTTTCCCGAGTAAGAAAACAGTGTAGACTGGGAAGTTTTCTGATAAAACTGACTGGGTAGAGTGACAAGCTTCCCGTAATAATCCATTTTTAAAAGTTTAATGAGACAAACAAAGATTAATGATAAGGAATTCATTTGAAAGCTGAGGAATGGGTGAAGGCCATATTTATAAAATGTTACATGTCTACGCAAGGAGAGACATCCGCATTTGGTATTTTGTATTCAGACTGATTAAATGATCAATATGATGGTACCTTATTGTACAGAAACAGGGCAAAGGAGTTGCATGGAGAGTGACTTTGCTTGCTCTCGAACCCTATGCATTCCCAAGGCATGGGTATGTGACGACAGTCCAGACTGTCCAGACTCGAGGGATGAGAAGGACTGTCGCAGTAAGTTTGTGTACCACAAGACCACAATTTTATTGACTGGAACAGAACAACACGAGCTTAGAGGAGAATCTTCTTTAGCGTGATGATGAGGATATGTCCAGTATGACCAAATGTACTAGTAGTTAGGGTTAGGCTTACGTTTTGAGTGTAGGCAATGCGACCACAACTGCTAGTAGAGAAAGTGTATATTGCTTTCTCTTTGTGTTGTTCTCTATTTTGTGAGCTGTTGACTTGACCAATTTAGTCTAAAAACCACAGGGATTAATTTAGCGAAAGAGAAGTTGTGGATTAGATGACTACTTTTGTACATAAGCAATGATGATGATGACTACGATGGGGAAAAAGCTTTTTTGCAATTTCAAACACGGGCTTTTCTTATACATGAAGTTATAAAGTGTGTAGTCACACAATACTTTAAGGGAAAACTGCTGCATGAACTGTGGGAATATATATATTGGCTATAAGGGTGTATACATAAATAAATTTCTCACTGCATATTGCCATCATGATGAAAGATTTTCAAAAAGATGAAAGCCTTTGGGAGAACAAGAGAAGTCCTACTGGAAATCTTAAAGGACGACGCGTCTGGTACTTCTGGAAACTTTTTGGCTCATAAAAGGGTTTTTTTGATTTCAGGAAACTACACGTGCAATATCGATCAATTCACATGCATTGAAGGAACATCGAAGAAGTGCTTGCCTCTTACTTGGGTCTGCGACGGCACACCAGACTGTGCCAATCAGTCTGATGAGAAAGCTTGCAGTAAGGAATGATGCTAAAAATTAACAAAAATGCTTAATTGTTAACACGACTAACGATATTACTCGTAAAAATTCTAACCATCGTGGGTCTGTGAAGCTTTAAAAAATTAGAACAAAAGTTTCTTGTAATTTAATTTGAACGAAGGGCAGTTTTGAGTTACAGTTTTCTGCTGTATACTGTGTATACTATATTACTAGCTGTCACAAAAGTCATGAGCATGATTTTCTGTCATGAAAAAGGGGACACGGGAAATATAATTTTATACGCTTTATAGGAAAACTTGCTTTTCAGTTTCGGTTAGCTTCTTTTTCGTGATATTGACAATGGAATTAGGGTTAAGGACTTGCAACATTTATTTAATGGTGAAAAGTTTTATGACTAATTCAATTCAATAACTATTTGTCAAGCTAGAAAAATCTGTGACCTAATTTAATGTAGGGTTTATATAATAGAAGTATATACTTTTTACCCAGTGTATGTCAGTAGAATTAGATTTTCTTTTTAATTTTTCGGATGACTGACTTTGATGCGTTAAAATGAGGGAGAATAGAAGACTTTGTGTGACTAACCCAGTTCTTGGAAAGTCTAGTTAAAGCAAAACATGGAATTGAAATGCTCTATGTGAATGTATGTTAGATGCAACGTGTACAACGAACGAATTCACGTGCCGGAATGGAAAGTGTATTGTTCATCATTGGAGATGTGATGGTGAGTGTGGGAGAAAGTTATTTTTCCTCGGGAAAAGTTTTTTTAATCCAATTTTTATGAATTCCCTTCAACTCTATTTTTGTACAGGAAACAACGACTGTACAGATAACTCTGATGAAGAGAACTGTCCTCCAAGAACTTGCACCCCGGGTAAAGACTTCATGTGCAAAAACGACTCGTCTTGTATTTTAGCTAACTGGGTAAGGCTTTAGTATTATTGAGGAAGCTTAAAATAATTCCAGGAAGTTGGTTGAAGTCTTAAGTTGTTTCTGGTTAATTAGAGATGTGATGGAGAGTACGATTGTGCTGATGGATCGGATGAAAAGGTATGTAGGCAGATATAGCAGTGTACAACAGTTGGCGTGGGGTGAGTTAAGAGGATTCAATTATCGAAAACCTTGTCTGTCTTTTGTCTTTCAGGGATGTTCACCTGAAGCGATGAACATTACGTCAAAGTGTAGCAAGCAAGAGTTCGAATGCTCCGATAGGATTACGTGCATCCACAGCTCGTGGTAAGTAAAGCAGAGTTTCATGTATGACTTGGAAGAATGTCTGGATTTGAAAGAGGATTTATGTCTCCCTAGGGTTTGTGACAACGACGCAGACTGTCCAGATGGGTCAGACGAATCGGAATGCGAACATGTCCCGTGTCGTCCAGACCAGTTCCAGTGTCGAAGTCTTGAGTGCATCCCTGGACATCTTCAGTGCTCAGGAAGCCCCGAATGTTTGGATGGTAGCGATGAAGAGAATTGCTGTAAGACATTTTTCTATCCAAGATGAGTAATTTATGGTCCAATTGGCTTACTTTTTTCATCTTGGTTACCAGCTACAGTCACGTCGGTGTGTGATCCTCGAACACAATTTGAGTGTGTTTCTACTGGCAGTTGCATACCGTTAGACAAAGTCTGTGACCAAAAGAACGATTGTGGAAATTGGGCAGACGAACCCAGAGACAAGTGCGGAGTTAACGAGTGTGTCGTGAAGAACGGAGGTTGCTCTGAAATCTGTGTAGATACTCCAGGAGGATATTACTGTGACTGTAAAAGTGGGTTTAAGCTTGTGGGAAATTCGACATGTGAAGGTATGTGACTTTTGCAAAGCTTTTAGATAAATTGGTGTGTTGATAATATTCCAATTAAACTAAATTTTGGAAACATTAGACGTAAACGAGTGCGAAATCCCAGGGAAATGCTCTCAGGTTTGCGTCAACGAAAAAGGAACGTACAAATGTGAGTGTGTAGACGGATACCTTCGAGATCCCAAGGATCACACAAAATGCAAAGCAATTGAAGGGCACGCCTCACTTCTGTTTGCCCTGAGACATGACATCCGCAAGATTTCGTTAGATCACTTAAAGGTACTTCTGTGGGTACTTTTTGGTTTTTTAAGACTTAACCTGTACATTTATGTTTGCTCAGATGACTCTGATTGTCGAAAATACCCGAAGTGCAACAGCCCTGGACTACATGTTCAGAACTGGAATGATCTTTTGGAGTGATGGGCACGATGGAAAGATCTACAAGTAAAGGATTTACTCTGAAACTGCCCAGCAATCTGTCTTATCCTGCCTTAATTGATGTGTTGAATTACTTTTTCTTCGTATAGGGCTCCAATCGACGAAGGAAATGCCAAGTCAGTAGTGATTGAGGATGGCTTGAGTAACTCTGATGGATTGGCCATAGACTGGATCTACAATCACATCTACTGGACTGATTCAGGAAAGAAAGTTATTGCAGTTGCAGAGTTGGATGGAAAAATGAGAAAGACTTTGATCAAGGACGGCCTGGTTGAACCCCGTGCAATTGCTGTAGACCCTGCCAGTGGGTATGTAAAGCCTAGTAAAATATGTGTTTCTGGGGACTCGTGAGAGGTCTACTGGAAGATAAAAAATTTAAACCATGTATTTGTCAATTCCAGATGGATGTACTGGACTGACTGGGGAGTTACTCCGGGAAGGATCGAAAGGGCAGGAATGGATGGATCTCACAGGGAAATCATAGTCAACACAAGTTTGAAGTGGCCTAATGGACTAACACTGGACTTAGTTCAGAGACGCTTGTACTGGGTCGATGCTAAGATGAATTCGATTTCAAGTGTGAACTTCGACGGAACTGATAGAAGACTTGTCCTTCAATCAATGGAAGCTTTGGCTCATCCCTTTTCCATTACGACATTTGAGGACTACTTGTACTGGACCGATTGGGCCAATGAGACTATTTTCAAGGCCAACAAATTCACAGGACAAGAGCTTACGCCAATTCTACCTCCGAATACAGTATGTACCTTAAACTTTAAACTTTCACTAAAGAACCTTTTACCCTTTCAACCGTAACTTTAAATCTGCATCATTATTCCCCAAGGTGAAGCACGTAATGTCTGTGCACGTGTACCACGCGTATAGACAGCCCGATGGCGAGAATCACTGTACTCCCCTTAATGGTCGGTGTTCTCACCTGTGTCTCCCATCTCCCAAGTTAAACGATCGATCTCCTCAAATTTCCTGTGGTTGTCCTGATGGTCTTGTTCTTACGTCTGATGGCCAAAACTGCTCTCCAGATCCAGGTACG
>JAQGAC010001787.1:0-12466 GCA_034696585.1 Isotomurus maculatus
AGACTTGTGAAGAGGAAATAATGCTATCAAATGCTGGACTTCCACTTTCAGAGGATTTGTACAAAAGAGTGGAGGACGAAACGAGTGATTCACACACAAATACACTAAACACGATTTGTAAATCGGAGTTGATGATGAGACAAAAGAGTTGAGAGAGGAGGAAAAGGGGCAGCTGGTGAAATGGATGACTTACTACGGGTTCACTTGGGCTAGGTCACGTAATGTCAGGACCAGACTTCACTTCTATTACTTCCCCTACTAATCTGATATTAATGAGTCCTGATGAAGGTTGATGAATGTGGGAGAAGTGATTGATAGGGGAGTCCTTGTTCAGTGCATGAATGAACGACGGCTCTACGCTGAAGAAGCAATTAAAATGCATGGCTTACTTTGTTAGAACAAAAGGGGATGAAAGTGAAAAACGATGTGGGAAAGGAGAACTAACCTCACTCAACTACGGAACTACTACGATCAGATGATATTACTACTTTCAAGAGGGTTCCTGTCCTTTGATTGAGAAGATTCTGTGATGATAAGGCATCAGTCTAATAATATTGGGATAGTCCTGTGTGAAACGGATCTAACCGAACCACACAGTCGTCTTTGTAACTTCAAACGAGATGCTTAAAAAAGACAGGAATCTGGATCAATTACAACCAGTGCCCTGACGAAGAACGTATATGTGAAACAGATGATGTGAAAGCGACTAGTCTACTCCTCGTCCTTCACTACATGACAAGTCTTATTGAATTCAGGCCAGCTGAATTGATCAAATGATGCGATAGTTTCATTGTTCATGTGGGTAACGGATCGGATACCAAATTCAAAAGGTGTAAACGCTGCTGAGCAAAATTAAAGCACAAAGTTATTGGAAGGCAAACACTTTGTTTGAGTAGAACAACAATAATCGGAATGAATGAGAGTGTCCCAGGGATGACTACGAGTGTACGACCCAATATATATCTGAATGTCTTTGATAGAAAGCCTCTCAGCATCAGCATTCACCCGTCCGGGTTTTTTTCATCCATTTTGTGTTTAACCCTCCTGATCAATTATAAATTCAATATTGATTTTCATTATGAATTCTACAGAAGGAAGGAATCGATTAGTAAGGACGTTTTCACCTGGCTCGAGAGCTTTCATGGCTTCTCTCTGGACTTAAGCAAATAATTCTTTTTTTCCTCTACCTAGCCCAACAACTTTATCGTTAAACTCATTGAGGTGGAAATCTCCGGCTTAATTTCAGTTTTCACTACTCATGAAAACTAAAAGTGTTGGGACTGTGGCGCATCATTAGTTATTCGTGGGTCGTAATCCACATCAAGTGGCATTGTGGATGGAGGTGCCAAATGTGGAATATGGAATAACGCACCATTTGAACTTTTGTTTGAAGACCCCAAGTCATTTTGAAAGTATATCGTGTTGGGATAACTTAAGGTAACTTATTTGTCTGGCTAATAGAAGTTCCCTAATGCTGGTGCTCTGGGGGTTCCTTCATTCATTCATTGTAAGAGAAAGAAAGCAAGGAAAAAACCAGGTAATGAACGAAGTAGGAGTTTCCAACGAACCAAGTCCTATTGAATTCCGGAAGTTTTTCTTTACGAGTTGTGTGTGTGCCGATTCAAGCAAACTCCGTTGATTGCTAGTCTGCCTTCCCACCAGCCTCTCTTCTTTGACGTACATGACAGCTCGATACGATTACCTTTTCTCCATACAAAATGAAGAGCATTGGTAACAAATAACTGTTGTTCGAACTAATGCCGTCGGCCTACCTACCACTTTCTGTCTTTTATTTGCACACAATATTATAGCAGCAGTTGATGATGACTACGCAAGTGTTTGATGGCATATATCTCCAGAGACTATATGGCTGAGTGAATATCTATAGCTTTCTTGATTGTCACTGATATCGCAGACTTTTTAACAACCTCGAAATTTAATACGGCACATCTGATTTGTGACAAAGGATCCCTCACGTTATACTTATAATTACAATTTTCTTTGGATCAATACTTTTTTGTATCAAAAAATCGGATGTCGAGGGTTTGATCGGATACATGGAGTTATGAGTTTCCATCAATTTCATCATGGAAGGAGTCTGAGGGAATAGTAGACTTCCCAAAAGGAAGGGGTGTAAGGATGAGGACTCCGTAACCTCAAAACTTATTATTTTTTTGATAGTTTAATTTTGGCCTTATGTTCGGCACGTTATTAATTTTGATTTTTCAACATTTCTTGAGTAAATAATAAATAAACAATTAGCCTGTGACGTTAGAAGTCCTAAACTGGAGAAAATTTAATAAGATAATCAACTTGAGGTACTCGAAGGATTAAATGAACGAAAAGAAAAGCTTTCTGCTGCGTTTAGCAGAGCAGCAAACCAATAGGAGTAAAAGCAGGAAGGAAAATAAACTGTTGCTTGATCGTGTTTGGGGTTTGTGAGGATTCCTCTTTGTTTTCTTCTCATGAGAAACCTTAATTGCTTTTATCTTGTCTAATATCATCGGACATAAAGAGGCACTAATCGTTTAAGGAGCTTACACACCGATTTACGCTATCATCGGCCCTGACTTACAAGTAAGTAACTACCACTCTGATGTGTTTACTTAAGAGGAAACAAGACCAGAATTAAGCTTGAGATGCCCCAACCGATCTCCGTATATCAGCAATTACTGCCTTGACTTAGGTCGTTACGAGAAGAATGATAAAACGACCTCTCCTTCCTTTCTCTTCATTCCCAATCTTTTATCCGATTGATTCGAAACTGCCCTTCTTTTTCTTGTACCTTCCCCAACTAACAAATCCATCCACCCCAACCAACTCCCTGTGTTTTATATATTGAACTGTTCACGTAATAATACTTTGAAATTCCGATCAAGTATTTCATCCACTTGACGCAACAAACATTTTAAATTAGGGGAAGGAGAAAGCATTAAAAAATTCAAATTGAAGTGTGTGTATGACTCATTCACTTGTCAAGCCTAAGGGTTATTTGAGGAGATTGCAGTTAGATTAAAGTGCCATGGAGGTATCAAGCATTAATCTCTACGGTACAAACTATAAAACATCCACATGGTACTTCGTCTATCAGTCAGATATCTGCCATGTTTTACACACAACCGACGACCCTCCTTCTACTCTTCTTGTGGTCTTCGAATGTGTCTATGCTAAAGTACAGATAGCCTTGTGTATGTGGTTGTTGTGATTGAATGATGAAAACCAATATGAGCATAAAAAATAGGATAGTCCGGGAAAAGACCAAAACTTGCTGTGAAGGATACAGGCAGGACAGAGATATACTTTCTCATCATCGCCACTGCATACAGACTACATCATCAGTATAATCAGAATGCAAGTATAAATATAAACCTTTTTAAGCACCCATGATTTTCCTACTAAAAAGATATATTTCCACGAAATCTACTGTTGAGGTGCGTCTTAAGCAGCAGCACGACTTTTTTACTCTTCGTACACTCTAGTGAAAGTTCATATATTAACAATGGGACGGGCTACTCCACAATGGACGCATGTAAATAGTTAGAACGAGGTTTAGATTGAGTTTTAGATGTGGCCTTGTCCCGTCTGGGCATATTCGGTGAGTGGAGAGTAGTTCTAGTCATTCTCGTATCGTAATACTTACATAAAATCAAGCTCTAAAAGTAATATAAAAGTTAACTAATGCAATAAGGGTTAGAGAGAGTGGGACTAGTGTGTTGAGGGAATGGATTTGGAGAGTCTTGCCTCAATGATATGTGTGTGGAATGAAGGAAGAGCAAGAGGAAGAAAAACTAATGGAAGCAATCTATGAGTAAAAGGTTTATTTTACATGAGAGTTATAAGGAAGGGAATGGTGTAGAATGTTAAAGACTGACTCTTGGAGTTGGTTGCAGTTTTTATAGATTTTTTGGGAGTAGCGTAGAAGACTTTTCCCCTGAATTTATCCATATTCAACAGCCCTGGAGTAAAGGAGATCTCATTTCTCTTCTATTAATGATATGGGACCCATAAAACTCACTCACTCTGCTCTGTCATGGAATCTCCCTTGTCCACATCTCTCTCGACCCTTCCCAATTTCAAAACGACCCAGTGGGCTTCAATCCTTCCATTTCATTTCCCTGTTTTCATATACACTTCCAAGTTATACTTAACTTTAAATCCAAACACTTTCTTCTGTCTGACCGCTCTTCCTCACCCATAACTTTTCCCCTCTAATCGACTTTCTCTCGAACAAAATCCTACTTTAATTCAAAAACACATCCATTTATTCTTTAATGGCAAACTATTTCTGATACAATCCTTTCTGCCATTACGGACTTAACTTTTTTCTCCACTGCACCACTGCCTACTAATAACAAGGCCTTCCTTCCTTGCAGTTCCACTACTGTTGGCTGCTGCTGCACTCCTTTTACTACTACCAACTTAGGCTGTGCTCGCAATGCAGACTTTTCAAATCAACTTTCAACAAGGATAAATCGAGTTCTTTTCTTTTCGCAGAAATGGAAACGACTCATTGAGACCGAACAAATTTCCTTTCTTCTACTTGTGTGCATAAAAGTGGTTGTAATGATCATAAGCCTTTCCTCGCAGCAACGAAGAATGTTCCGTCCATAAGTTATAACTTTCATGCTCGAAATAATGTAATTATGAAACGAAATCATAGCTCAACATGAATCGTCGATTGGTTTTCAGGTTTATTGCTTGTACAATTTACACCTTCATCGATCTCCATACAACCTCGTGACTGATGCTATCAAGGATGTAATGGTGAGTATGCAATACTCTTGTTAATATCTCTGTTAGCCTTCTTCTTCTGATCATCATCATAACTTAACTGCTCAAGGATCTCATTTAGGTTAAGGTAATAACGTACGCGTAGTCTCCCGTGATAACGGAATACATTTATAAGGTAATCAATAGTTTACGATGATGTGATCTGTATCGCAGTTGTTCAGAAACCAGTCATGAAGGGTGGTCAATCTCAATCTTCTTGGCAAAGTTGAGAAACCTTTTGAGAGTGAACGCAAAAACATGTTCGGGAAATGTAATAAGGGGGAGTCATCGAAGCATGACTAAGTCTGAAGAAATGGCTTTAAAACTGTAGCAGCGAGGAGAAAAAAGACTCCGTCCGTCTTACAGAAGAGTAGGAGACAGGGCGAGCAGAAGTGGCTTGGATTTTGGATGGTTTCCTTATCTCAGGGTATTTCACCAATTATGTGATCTCAGCTTTGCGTGGTTCCAGCCAAAAGCCAACTTTAATGTGTTCCATTCTTCATGGAGAGGAAAGCCTTATCTCTCGTTTAGTTTACGGGGAAATTATATATGCCCAACTTTATGAAAAGGTAATTGTTGCACCGCGTTAATTTTATAGTCTATAAATTCAAGTTCTTGTGGTTTACCGTCTGCATCATTCATATATCACATGGACATAAAGAATAGGGAGAAGATTACACAGAAAGTGCTGGACACAGTTTTTCTAAGGTGGCAGCGTAGGTAGTTTCATTTTACGAGGACGAATTTTAATTTGTGATGGATTTCTTTAAACTCATTCATACCTATTCATTCATAAATGGACACCTCGAATAAACCTAAGACACCCAGCTGCGAGAGTAATTACCCATGAATCATCTTCACATCCGCCCCGTTTCCATAAAATATCGTTAGAGAAATGCGAGAAAATTATGACGAAGTGTCTCTCTCTCTGTCCTCCACACTCTAGAGATTAACGCCTTTGACACTCATTATTATTCTTTTCCTTAGTCTCCTACCTTCCCACCTCATCAAGTACCCTTTTGTGTTTACTACCGTTCAGGATTCCTATTCTTCTCGTTGTAATTGTTAATGAAAAGCCGTGTTCCTTCACATTTATTCATGACTTTCCACACAGCTTTCAAAATCACGACCAGTTAATCCCAAGTACTGTTCCATCCTATTACAATTCCATCTCTTTCTTGTGTCTTTTCATTATCCTCCAGCTTTCAGCTTAATTTTGGTTTGGTCGGAATTCTTTGTATTGTGAACTTATTAAATAGAACCTGATTTTTCTATTTATTGCCATATTCCATAATCTATCTTCATTATTATCCTAGCTCTGTGATAAGCGCGTCTAATTCATGACAAAATTTTATGAATACTACTGTGGGAAGATATTACTACACGATGCTTTTGTCAGAATCTTAAGGATAGAGGAGAACGTGGTGTAAATTATGACTGGGGAGTAGAAGAAAAAATCTCACTTTTGTTTGCGTTCCTGCTCTTAGTTAAAAAGGGAAGAAAATGTCGAAAATGAGAGGTGGCAAACATTAAAGGTCCATGAATAAGATTGAGGCAGTGATTTTTCCACAAGCAAAACCACTAAGACATGAATAGGGGAAGCAGGTATATCGCACTACTAGCCGTAAGTTTGTTCCAGTGGGTCAGACCCACACAGTCAAAGAAGAAGGCATTAAATAAAGAAACTGCAGGTGTTGGAATGGCATCACCATCTCAGCATGGGTGACCAATCTCTCAAACCTATTGTTAGAAACAGGTTTGTTTGCCGTGACTTGGATTTGTCATCCGTCGTCCCAGAGAAGACTGACTGAGGCTATCCGATGGATGGACACTCTCTCGAGATGTCCCTGTGTATAATAGCAACTCCACTAATGGGTAACTAGCCACAAAGTGGAAAGCTCCACATTTACTCCGAAGAAGAAATGAATAGAAATAAATAAGAAATCCTCAATATATCTTTCACAACTAATACAACTCCCTTCATTCTTCTTGTGTTTAAGTGTAATGCAATCCACGAAACGATGAAGGGAATTTTGCTGTTGTTGTTGCCTTGTCCTTTTGATAAAAGTCTCTGTGAAAACAAATGAGCTCAAGTCTGGAAAAGAGCACAAGGAGCAACCGTGGGAAAGATACACTCATAAAACATCAAGTGCACAGGCTTTTCTTTCCAGCACACACGGAGAGAGAGAGAAAGACGAATACCACAAAAGTTCATTTCAAAGGATGGACTAACTAATCCCTCTATTCTTTACTCCAATCTTCACCTTACGTACCTTCAGTCTACTACACCTTATCAAGCTTAAGGTGAGAGCAGATACGGTCAGAAATTAGTGAGACACACAGTAACTAAGTTCTGAATGGAGGATTGCCAGTGTCTAATCTAGAATTTTTATCTTAATATGCATTCCATAATAATTCATTATTCATTACATGGGATCGCAGGTGAAGGAAATTCCTTGTTCACTATCTCACTTAAATGTTGGTATTGTACTCACTCGGGTCTCCCACCTAACAACATGGATCCTTAATTTTCTACCAGCTTATTTGGCGTGGTCTTGCCTTAATTCTTCAAGAATCTCGACTCGTATCTTTAATAAGACTTACACAGACTCCACAAATCTTCCTTTGTTGATCAAACGCAACTCTCTTTCTGGCCTCCTCTCTCTGGCAATTAAATAATCTCTGAATCGCCATTTAAATGAGGTTTACACACCATTAAAAAGCTACGTATGTTTTTTTTCAGTTAAAGAGTACTTCTTTCGTCAATGAGTATAATTAATGGACGCCATTTGCATACTCATTCATTATGAAGTGACTTTTAACAGTTTTAAACTCTTAAGAACAGACAAACACTTGGAGTTACTGACACTCTCTTAAACCTCATGTCTTGCCAAGGAAGGAATTATCTTCAGACCTGCCCATTTACACATGACAATGACACACAGGCTAATCAGCTAATCTTGTGAAGTAACAAGCTACTCATTTTGAGTCTTTCGCATACAATTATACAAGGCGATCTTGGGAGAGGTTTAAGCCTCCCGAGTTCACAGAGAGAGTCGAAGTCAGGGTGGCCTGGTATCACAGATAGTCAGTAGCACGAAAAGATAATAAAACTAATGGTTGCTTCTCGGCATTTAAGATTTAAGATAATCCAGATAACACAGGGCGAAATAAATGAATTGACTCCTTCCTTATTCCTATTATGACAAGACAAAGGGTTGAGAAGTAATCAAGCAACAACTCCTGCGAGACTGAGACGTGGTCCAAGTGTACGAGAGCCGTGTGTGTAGCCTGATCGCCTGATGAATAATTATTACTGCAACTTAGTCACTCTTTTCTCGTTCGGAGTGGATGTAGATTAAAAATCTCATTATTACAGCCATTCACTATTCACGATGTAGTGGAGAAGATGAATTGAATGAGCATGAATATTATTTTACACAAAAGTTTTGGCACGACAGGAAAGAGTAATTCCTGAAGTGTAAGCTAAGCCAGCCAACGCCGGGCTGAATTTCACAGGTTAGTGTCAATGAAGATGAATGGGGAGATTAGTACGTGTTAATGGTTCTTTCCGAAGGATTCTCACATTACTATGCAATTACTACTCTCTTCACAAGACAACTTGGAGGAATTCCTACGCAGTATAAAATAAAAACAAGCCAGTAATTCTGGGTCTTTTCAAGTATTTGCATACCCAGCGCTCATCGATTATTGCTCTCTTCATGCTCGCCGTTATACTTTTCTTGTTTTCTATAACCTCCTATAAATCATAATTGTATGTAAGCAGCTCTAGCAACTTGCTCTGAATTGATTGATTAAACAAGTTTGCTTATATTGATCAGTTACACACGTATGGCCAATGATATTCACTATGAAGCCTTGTAATACACCGTGAAGGAGTTTGTCATGGAATATATACTCTGCTGTGTGTCTGCAAGCTCACCTGCCTACCTTAAGCCGAGGCTATGATAACTTGTTATTTTTTTGAAAGTACCAATGGATAAGAAAATAAATTATGATTGGTTTATATCGAAAATTATCAATTCCCTCTTGTGTCTTAGAACTTACATGAAAACTTTTGCAGTTAGCAAAGTTGTGTGCTCTACAATTAAACGTGCAGTCATTTGCATTTCGTGTAGTTGATTCTGTCATGTTATAATTAAGTGCTTTCGAATTTTTAATGTTCGCACAGTCAATAGCATCGCCCAGTGGTCAATGAGGAGGATGTGGAGCTGCAAAGCAATTGGCTGCTGAATTTAGTTTAAGAGAAGGAAGATGGTGTAAAATATTGATGACGACTGCAAATAATAATTATGAGGGGGATGATGATGAACAGAAGAATATAGTCGGGTCGTTAAACCTATTTGCAAAGAATACCAGAAAGCATCCCACTCAACTCTTTAATCTCTTTTTTAAGTCTGAGATGATTTCTTCAATTAGATTTTTTCTCAGACGTTCATCATGAGGCAAGTAACAATGCACATAATAACTCAGTGAGTCAAGTTGTTTGCTGGCTCCGTTGTGAATAAAGAAATCAAGATGGACAAAAAATAAGTTCTCTTTGGCCTTTGCGAACATTTGGCAACTCATCTGTCAGCATCCATGAAACTATACGAGAGACCATTTACTGATAAAACTAAAATTCCCTACTGGTGATAAACAGGGAAGTTTTTCCCCGTGTGAGCTCCATTTGAGCCTTTCGGATGTTTTCCTTCTTCGTGTTAAGTGATGAGCTATTAAATACTGAAAAATTGCGATATTTATTTCCAAATTACATCTCATTTGTTAAAAGCTCTCTCTCTCCACTAATGCTGTCAGTTCTCTCGTTTCAAAATTTCATGATAATTCATAATTATGAACTATTTCACGCACGTTAGTAGTTTCAGATTTAATACAGAATTCAGGTTAGCATGGGTATATAGTGTGATCCGCATTTGCGTTCCAGCAAATGAATAGTTACTACTTGTGAAAGGCACAGACTTGGGTTTAAGTCCTTGAAATTCCATATTCGTGTTAGTTTTGTAGATAAGGAAAACACTGCAACAATTGCAATAATTTAATTGAAATGCAACTGAAACTCCATACGGTTTAAATATAATAGGAACAGTAAGAAAGAATCTCACAGCTAATGACCAACTAACTGTGTGCAGGATAAATCTTCGTGAGGGAGCTAAATGGTAGTTCTAATTTAATATGCCATTAAAATAAATTTTAATAACATTTGGTACGATGGGAAACAATTACGGTTCATTATAACAATTGGATTACGGAATTATGTTTCACGATTAAAATAATAATGTGTGCCACGCTAGAGAATGTAATTGTACAGCAGTGTGAATTATTAGCTATGCATAGGTAAGTAATATGTTCCATTTTCATGCGCCACATTAAATACATGTGGGGAAGAAGAGGACATTTATAATGGGAAGCAGGTAGCAATTTTATGACGTGATGTACATGTAAATTATGATAAACCTACAGTGAAGAAATAATACGAGATGACGCCTTTAATCCTTCCCAGCCTTTCAAATTATCGTAATTCTTGCGTCTCTCCTACTTCGCTGACAAGTTACGTACGCTTGTACAAGGCGAAAGACTATTTTGCCAAAAAGTGGTAATGAACGTGAGAAGCGCAAGTCTCATTATTAGCACAAACCCAGAGTTAGGGACTAACCTTTTGTATTATTTCATGCGCACAGTTCCTTTCTCTACTAGCCAACTCGAAGCCAACTAACAAGAAGACCACCTCTCTTCTTTATGCCACCTTTTGTGCCTTCACAAATCGTGTTCATCACTCTCCCATCTCCTCGTTAATTCATTTACTCCTCAAATTAACAATCGCTCCCAATTAAATTAAGTTTCACACATGGCATCATTTCGAGTGAATCTAAAACTCCTTCTTGCTTTATGACACCATATTATAGTAATTAGGTACTTCTAAGCCTTTCCTTCAAATTGCGTGTTGTAAGCTGTGTGGTATACATTAACAATGAGAGGTACATGCGCATAATGCATTTATATGCAAAATTACATGCACACACACATGTGTGTGTGTTCTCCTTAAAGACGTGGAAGTTCAGTTCGTACTCATCACCCCAGGCTTCTTTAGAAAGAGAATTGAGCTCAAAAATGAAAAAGAAGTGAATTTAGAGCTGAATTGGAACAAAAATTACAGAGCAGAGGTGCTTTCCTAAGATCCTCATGTCATCATCCTCAATACAATTAAGCTTAAAATTTTATCCACACTTTATTACTCCTTATTACCCATTAGATTTGCCGTGTTGGGAGAGATTTTTATAGAATTTGGAATAAGGGGAGGATGAAGAAGGTCATTAAATTTCTTTTCATTTACCGAAGAAAAAAGACGGGCCAGAGAGTGAACTTTCAACAAAAGGGGAAAAATATAGGATTGAAATGAATTATGAAATAGAAGTGAATTTCCATTATATCTCTCATACAGAGAGAGACTTCCTTCACTCATCTATCTGTCTGCCTCTACTAGCTTTATAGAATTTTATATAACTGCTTCCACTCTCTATGCATCTATATACATTATATAAAGTCTACCACCGCGAGGTTTAGCAATGTTTTACTTCAGTACCTCTTACACGAGAACCGAGGAACAATGGGATGAGAAGAGAATAGTTGATGATATAAAACGATAGATATTGTAAATTGTGTAAAAGGGATGAAATGCGATTTGGTAGAGTTGTACGAACCATGAGCAGAAGATTTAAGCAAAAGTTACAATAGAAGGGAACTCTCGAAGACCACAGAGAAAAGAGATAAGTTTATGTTGCTACCACACACTCACCATATACTTCCACAAGTTTTAGTATCATCGCCTCATCGGACTCTCACAACACACTCAGATTCGTAAAAATCCGAGTCGATTGATGATGTAACATATTATCGAACTTAACTAGAGGGAAACAGAGAGGTAGATTGTGTTGATGTGGGTAGTAGAAGACGGGTAGCTATACAAGACCTATTTGATTTTGGCATTTGCAAGAACCCGTAACATTCGGAATCTTCACGGGTCTCACATTTCTACTACTCTCTCTTACTATCACTGCGTGAGATGGTCGACGGTCGTGTAGTAAACGAAGCATAACTTCCAAATCCACTCTGCTGATGTGTATGGAGTAAGTAATGTACGAGGCCACCGTGAATCATTAGCTAATACGAACAATGTTTGAACTTCCTTCCTTCCGAATTCATCAATCATAAATGTCGAAGGATTTTCTAGTTGTAATAATACTTCCACCACATCTCAGTAGCTTTCCTTCGCCTAAATTTATTCCTACTTATTTACTGTGTCCATTATCTACTTGAAGCACACACAGGATCCACACCTCATTCAGGGTGCGTGGCTTGCAAGGGGATGGGACAAGTAGCTCACTAGTCATTTATTCATCGATAAATAAATGCAAATATCACATGCAACCTGAATGGTCTACACAGTAAACTCCCGATTGTTCTGAGAAAGCAACTTTCCCCGTGTTTATTCAGACTATAGACCGACAACCAGCCCCTCGCGGTGTCGTCATACATTAAGCAAACGAAATATGAGTAATGGCTCAACTATGGACTTTTTAATTTAAGTACAAAAACTTTTCATCCTGGATTTGGCTATGAAAAGGGAAAAACGAAGCTGGAAATCAAACAATAAAACAACTGGTTGCATAGAAAGAAA
>JAQGAC010001788.1:0-12465 GCA_034696585.1 Isotomurus maculatus
ATCGAATCCCATGGGTCCCTAGGAGCGAACTTGGGGATTGTCAGGTTGAAGTTCTGTACGCAAGGCGCAGTCTACAAATATCATTAGGCGACTCTTATTTACTTGTTGAGCACTTAACTAAAGGAGGATTACGTGGAAAGTGTGTTGGATGAATGGAAGAGTGAAGGCAGAGGCTGGAAGGTCTCGCATGCAATTAAGAATCTTATCGTTATCAGGAACACTTTGCCCGTTGCCCTCATTCACGAAGAACAAGCAGCCCAGCGCATGAGCTCCCGAAAGAGATGTTTGGATAGGAGAGTTCTGAATCGCCCATCCGTCCACATCAGCACCTGCACCCCAACGTTAAGAAGTTAAGCTTGGAGTGATTAAGTTTAGATTAAGTGTGAGGAGACCACTGAGAGCCATGGCGTTGTGGAAAAGTCCTTTTGCGAGGGGAGAGTCGAGTAGCCAAGAGACGCAGGCTCCGCCAGAAGATTGGCCAGCGATTGTCACTCTGTGGGGGTCTCCTCCAAAAGAACCGATGTGCTTTCGAACCCATCGAAGGGATTCCACCAGGTCGTACATTCCCGCGTTTCCTGGAGCTTCGTCCGTTCCTAGACAGAAAAATCCTGACAAAGCCATCACATAATTGGATTCAGTTTCTTCCTAAAAATCAATTAATGAATTAATTGCGTGCGACGTATCACCTAACGGCCCAAGTCTGTAGTTGATTGTGACAAGCACAACGTCTCGTTCTAGAAGTCTTGCAGCACTCCACATGTTTCCAGACCATCGGTTGAAAGATCCGCCGTGAATGAAGAAGGTGACAGGAACAGGTTTGGTGGTCGTAACCTTTAACACGCGAACACGTGGTTTATTAAATAGTCTAGTACAGATTACCTTTTGTGAGATTCTCACTGAAGGTGTGTAGATGTTTAAGGTGAGACAATCTTCAGTCGTCTCGTTTAACCCCGGAACTATCGGCTGGGGTCCAATTTGAGGACAAGGAACTTGAGCTCTTGTGGCGTCAAAGACTTCACTGTCACTCTGAGTGAGTCGAGTTACTTCCTGGGGAGGCTGATTAATGAATTCAGAATATACAATGAATACAAATAAATGTAGGTCTCATTAATAAATCCCACGTACAGCAAACCTTTTGGCTACTCGTGCGTAAGGGATTCCAGTGAATGCCGGGTATTCTCTCTCTGTCAAGTAAGTCTTGCGGGTACTTCCCTAGATTTTTCCAAGTCCCGGTATGTCAACCAACGCGGCTGGACGACAGATTCTGGCTTCTTCACCTGCAACAATCGTTGCACGAATTCTTAGAAAAATTATAGCGAGTTTCATGGCCTCATGAGGACTTCTTAGAAGCGTCGGACTAGAGATAAGTAACAATCCCTGAAGGGATTCACAGAACTCAAATTAAAGGAATTGAAAGTGTGTGGAATTGAAAGTAATGGAATTCAAAGTAATATATGAAATAACTCAGGAGCTAGGTCTAGGTGTAAGTAAAATATCAGAATACGCAGTTTGATGTGTATTGCAACTCTTCTTTTTATTAAACAGTAATGCATATTGTTCAGGCTTTAGGTAGTCAGGAAATTAAATTAGCACAAAATAATATAAAATGTCTAGCTAATTTTAATGAGCTGCTTCTTTAAAAAAGTCGACTTGTTCAGCATTGTATTTCTCTACAGCACGTTAAAGACCATTTTAACACAAATTATAGTGCACACTTTTTGGGATCGAGTAATACTAATTAAACTGCTGATTACAATAAATTAGCAAATTTTCTCATGGAGATCAAAACTATATCACGTTTAACTGACTAACGGCAGTTCCACAATTGCTAATTTTGTGCTGATTTGCTGATTATGATTTGCCTGTTGAGTGAATACTGATGACAACATGCATAATTGTTTTCGCTAATATTTTACACCGGCACTCGTGTCATATTACAAAAATGTTACTAATATTTTACTTACACATGGGCGTAGCTCGTGAGTTTATTTCATATTTTACATCGAATTCCATGACTTTGAATTCCATTGCTTTGAAATCCACATTACTTTTAATTCCTCTACTTTCAATTTCTTACATCCAATTCCTTTACTTTCAATTCCTTTACTATCAGTTACTTGAATCCACTTTTGAGGTGGAACTAGAAGGTTATCTGTGTCTCGTACGAAAGGAACGTATAGACTAGTTTCCTAATTGTGTAGTGACATTTTTAAGAATTTTGAAGCATTCTGAAAAAACATACACGCGTTCAAACTGTCAGTGACGTCCGCTTTTATAGATTCGGTCCATTCCAGAACGATTTTCTTCTTGTCTTCTGCAGTAAAATGAGTGACGTCGTTTTTAGTGCCATCAAAGCTTTCCCGAACTTTAATTTTACTTTCAGACGCTTTTGCAAATGCTCCGTAGGCCGTTGTCACACTTCGAGGTTTCTTAACGAGGGACAGGAATCCTCTGAAGAAGTTGAGCGCTAAAGCTGTCCCTCTCCAACTGAACTAGAACTCAGGAAAGTACTAAACAGGGATGATGACTTCTGAGGATCCACTCCGTGACCCGAAAGCATCTTCTCACAAACATCCAGAGTTGTTGGAGCTCCTGTTCCGAAGGCAAAAGTTTGCTGCACAAGATTTGCTGAGAAATATATTACTACAAACATTATAACAGCTTTCTTCGAGGGCATTCGTAGTGCGAAGGCCACGGCTAGCGCACGATTATTAATTTTAGTTACTGTGCCAACTCTGTGATTGGAGCTAAAATGTAAAACGATTTTATTCTTACTCTCTCCTTGGAAGTATTCCGTACAAATTGATTTCACTTAAAACTACGTAGAGAATTGGCTGTTCTGGCCGACATGGGTACTTTTGTCCCGTAATTATAAATTAAACTTCATCCACGTCTCAATCAAGTCTCATCAATTAGCACGTCTGAATACAATGATCGAGTATCAAACACTATCACAACACACATTAGCTTTTCTAACAAAGAAGAAAATGTTATAAGAATCTAACAATCAATTAAGAGTACTGGAGTATCGAAGTGACCAGTTACGAAGAAGATGTTAAATGCACTGGTAAAGATTCTTAGACTTCATTTGGTTTTTAAAATGTACAAACGCTTAGGATAGCTGATAGAATATGCATGTATACCTTTTCCTCAAATGACAAGTAATACAATTTTCCTAGGTCAATGTGTTTTTACTAAATTCCTAAAAGAAATAAAACCTAAAAGGGTCATTCTGGTAGAAGGTCGATGAAGGGTTGTCTTTGAAGGGTTGAGTGGATTACTGGAGAGGTTCTTAAATGCAAGGGAATCTGAGACTTTCCCACGCAGCGAATGTGATGCCCTCATCACATCAGTAAGAATGAAAGGAGTCATGTAGGGTCGTTGCTTTGGCGAATATAATATAGTAATAACACAAATAACATGATACTGAACATGAAAAGGAGCTGACTAATTTCTGTCTTTACCTGGCTGAGGACTGCGGTGATATTTAAAAAAAATTTAATCGGCTTGCAATATCATTTCCTTAATATTAAAACAGAAAGGTTGAAGAAAATGATACCTTAATCCTTATCGTTTAAGGCTGAGTGGGAGCACCAACCGGGCACCTGGCGGCTCCAACAGAAATAATTGTAAGTTTCCCTATACCAGTAGCGTTACGATTTCGAAAATGGCTATTTCTCAGCCACATTTTAAAGTTTACTAAATGTGTGTAGCGTATATTTTTTGTAAAATGTAGGAGAATAACTTGTTGCTTGTCGATTTTTGAAAAACATTTCCATGTTTTGAAAAACCTTTACGTTTAAATATTGAATCAAAAGACCTACGAGCAAAAATGTAAAGATCTATGCTTGATGCGTAATAACGGGGCAGGTTGACACGGCTCTAGCACACAATCTTTAGCTCTTATTAACTCGTAGTTAATAGTAAGTACAGAAATAGATAGGGACAAAAGTACATCTAGATAGTTAGAATGTAGGAGAGAGACTGACTGGGCTGTTGGGATAACTCGACTCGCTGACTACGATACTGGACTGACCTTGTGATTTGAATAGGCACAGCCCTTTACAAAAAATTTTGAAATCGGCGAGCAACATCTTGAATGTAGTGTTTGTGTGTTCATTCATGCAAAACCAAGTTTTATAATATTTAGTGTGAACGGAGTTATTCAAGCTTTTATCAAAATTTAACATAGAAACGGTGCATTGTGGTACGATTCCACGGCGGGAACTGGCTGGTTTTGTCCCTACTCCCCTCAGGTGTGACCTTAGAAGGTCACGGAAAGTTGCTCGAATTGACCTCTTAAATTTTTGGAACTGAAGTAATATTTATTTCGAGCACATAAGGCTGCCTGTAATTTATTAAACAGGAAAGCTGTTTCGACAACTTTCTCCCCAAATCTTTTAATTGTTTACATTTTGCGGAGAAAGTTGGCGTGGATCTCTTAGTTCCCACTCGCATCACTAGGTGATTATTCTGTCTCAATGGCTCCCTCCCACTCAGCCTTAATAATATCACAATGTACATTTCACTGTTCAACACATGACTATTTGAAAAATAAGTTTCACAAAAATCAACTATGAAATGGTAAAATTCACCTTAATTAGCGTGAATAATTAAGAGTACCTACCAAAGTTACATCATAACACAGTATAATAGGTTAATTAGAATCATTTTTAACAATGAGAAGCGGATAAATAAATACCCATTCTTAACTACAAATTTGGTGAATGTGATACACAGAACTTCAATACAGAATATAAAATATCTGTTAGTTATCAAACTGATTGAAATGGGATAACCACGCACAGGTTTTGGATGGAATATTCGTAGATAATATCGAGGGGTTGAAGACATTAAGCGCCATTTGTTCTATGGGTCTAAAATGTATACAGATTTTATTCTTACTCTCTCCTTGGAAGTAATCCGTACAAATTGATATCACTTACAACTACATAGATATCGGCTCTTGTGGCCGACATTGCCACTTTTGTCCCGTAATTATAAATCAAACTTCATCCACTTCATGTGGAGAAACCGACGACAAATAACTGGCATGTCTCTTATCTGGTGTTTGTACGGAGTAGATATCTTCTAGTGTATAAGCCAATCCCTACGGATAACGGAGCTTGTAGAAGATCCCCTTAGAGATCCTCTAAAGGAAGCGATAGGCATAATGACCCTACCAAGGGGCGTCTTATTCGAATTATGATTTTCTTATTTTATTGGTCATCATAAATATCGCTAATTGACACCATAAGTATTGCTTTTCAGAAAATGTGTCATATGTCACCAGTGAATTCATTTTTTGTCACCATAGATATTGTTTTGGTGACCATAAATATCTCGACATTTCTGACATCCAGCTAGCTAAAAGTGAAGCCAAATTTCCAGAGGTCTCGGAACAATGGAACAAACAAACAGGGATGATCCATAACATGATGAATACTTTACGAGGAATGTCAATCTGGTTAGTATTAAAATCTAAAACGGTCATTCTGGTATATGGTCAATGAAGGGTTGTCTTTGAAGGGTTTAGTGGATTACTAGAGGGATTCTTAAATGCTACCCAAGTAGCCAAATCAACCCCAGAATATACATTTAAGGTACATTGAAACTCAAAACGAAAAAGTACGAAGAAAACATATACCAGACAAAGATACGTATAGGGTGCATATATAGGATATGTTCACTACCAATATCCTGGATGGCAATCTTCTGCACATCGATGGTAGTCTCAGTCATGGACTACTGTCTGCCAGTTTGGGGTTATCTGTGTCATACCAAGTACGAACGAATTGACCAGATCCTGAAGAAAGCAGCTAAGATTGTTTTGCAGCGAACCAGAAGCACCGTTACAACACGCATTAAACAAAAAGATAAGTTTTATTTTTTTGAAAAAATGAACTTTAGCTGAAAAGTATGAATATAACAGCCTAATATTTTTGTTTGAACCCTGAACAGCTACACTGAATTCCTGAGTGATACGGAGCTCGCACACGAAATCACACATCTCACCATTGCGAAGTCAATCAACGAAGCCATCAATTTAACCGAACAAGATCAACTGCAATTTGAAGCAACTCTAAAGAAAAAAAAAATTTAACTTCCACTCTGCGTTCCCTGGAAATCGATGAATTTGACAAAAATTGTGCATAATTGTCTACGATTCTCAAAAAGATTCATTTATTGTCCCAAATTCGGCAAACAGATCACTTGTTGTCCAAAATTTCGCAAAATTTTCCAATAGTTAAATCCATATGAATATGAACGCATTCCTCTTAAAAATTAATCAGTACCGATCCTGGAAGTGAGGAATCGTTTATCGAATCTGAAATGAGTGAGAAATTAATGAATCTTTCATTGTAATTCCAACATGTGAAATATTGAAGAAATAAAGTCCTTTCCTTTAGGAGGTTTAAGGAACGTTCATAACAATTTCTAATATAATAGCTCGCCACTTTGACAGAAAACCTACCTTCCCAATTTAATCTTCCTCGTTGGAACGACTGAAGGACAGGCACACAAGTTCACTTCCAAAACGCACTGAAAAAGCTGCTTCTTAATTCACGCATGCAATCTACACACTCCAATTCAAAGCCATTCTGAATGTGAAGGACACACATTAATTCCAACGATTCATTGTCAAATTCAACTTCTCCGGATTTTTATTTGAATTAAAATCGATTGTTTGTCGATGGTCATAGTTAGCACAGTTTATTTAGGTGACAGATAATACTAATTGTACAACAATTCTTTTCAGTATTAGGTCACAACATATAAGATAAAATAAAATTGTCTATACTACATTCTAGTTAGTTTTCTAATTACTAGGTACAGTTTTCAGTGGCAAGTAATAATTTCCTAATGTTATTTAACACAAGTGGATTCAAAATTATGTTATCATCAAAAACATATTCTACATCACGACATTGCAACAGTAAAGTTCGAAAATTAGTATCAAACCCGTGATGTGTTAAACAATCAGTTATGTGTGTCGGTAATGCATTCCACATTTTTATTGCTTGATAATAATTAGCTATTTTACCAAATTCATTTCTCATTAAAGGCAACACATACTTTGATATTTGATGGATATTCCGTGTTTTCAGCCTCGACAACATTTCGCATGAAAAAATGCTCTTTTACTACATTTGCCTATTTCTATTAACATGGACTACAGTCTTCTTCTTGGCCACACAGGTTTACCTTTCATTTGGCGAATCCCTTTAACTTAATGTTGTGGAGGGATTAAACTGGGGGTGACTGGTGTTTCAGGGTGTGTGTATAAAGAAGGGGGATCCGTGTCAGGGGGACGGGAGCTGGGGAGGTTGCTGCGACAAACTCTCTTGCACAAAAAAAGTCTTCCTTCCGTACGGACTCTGTGAATCCCTAGAGAACCCCACAGCCCGAAAGATCAAAAGTCGCACGGGAAAGACAAAAAGAATTCGTCCAATTTAAACAAGCAACCCAGCATTTACCAAACGAGGCGAAAAGAAAGAGAATAGAAGTTCACAGAATAAGTGAAAGCTTACAAAGAACTGTTGCTGCGTGCATGTTAAGTTTTATTCATCAATTAATATTAAACGTTCTAAAACTCATTCTAAATTTATTCTAAATCTGAATTAACATTTTGATTAGTTATGGAATATTGAATTCCAATAGAAGGAGACATTAAAGGGGAGGTCGGTTTAGCCAACTTTGCTTTACTTGCACTGGCCGTGAGAGTAGCCTTCCCACTTGTAGCACATTCAACTGCAGCCTGTTCCGCAGTCCAGATCCAATGCACTGCACAAGAAAATCAACATGAGGTTAGGGCATTCAGAATCTAAAGAAATTATCATACACAATTTATGACCCGGAGTTTATATTTATTATTATATTTATTCTGGCACTATATATATTATATAATATATATATATAATAAATATATAATATATATTTATTCTGGCACTCTTTGGTAAATTAGTTCAGCTGTTTCGATAGTTTCACCCTCACACAATCATGACAAGAAGGAAGAAGAATCTCAAAGACTTCAGGTTTCAAGTAAAGTTTCAGTTTTAATCCGAGAACAAACTCAAAGTGGAAGGGAATCGTGCACGAGGCTACCAACAATTTCACTTTTGTTTGTACACTTGTGATTGTGATTCTTTCCAACAATTAAACAGCTCTCGTTCAAAACTGTTTTATCTTTCGCGAGAAATCTTTGTCTGTAGTTTTAATTGATTGATTGATTGCAGTAAAATCTTGATTGACAACAATTATCGTGAAATCTATTCGCATCTCATAATCTCATCCTCACATTCGCCTGCCTTCCAACTTTGATGTATTACTCGCATAATTAACTCCAGTTGTTGTGTCATATAGTTTCAAACCTCGCAATTGTGTACGCAGAAATTAATGTAGATTGTAAGGTTATCTTTGTCTCAAGCACGTGGACACCAGAGATTCATGAAACTGTGACGCTGCATCGCTTTTTTCAGTGGGAGTGACCCACATGCTTTAGCGGAATGAGAGACGACGAGGAGTCACCGTAAGTTCACTTTTGCTCTCAACCCCAACGGAAGTTGACTGACGTAGTCTCATTCTGTTCGTTTTATTGCGGTTTCCTCAGATTGTTGAGGTTGCCTTCTGGAGTGGAGATTTGTGTGTGACGGTCATAGAATATTTATGCTTTGCACAACTGAATACTTTAGCCACAGTCAACTATTTCAATTGTAACGCTAAACATCCCCTTGTGTGTCGATGGCTTCAACGACTGAACTAGCCTCCTCCATGGAACCTCAACTTCAACTTTCCTCCTCCGACGCTGTGCACCAGCGAAGCGGTGACCACGACTCTCCGTAAGTTCACTTATGCACTCAGCCTCCTTGCAACTTTGAAGTTGACTGAGTCTCATTCTGTTCGTCTTGTCCACAGATTGTTGAGGCTGCCTTCAAAAGTGCAGAAGCTCATCGTCTCCTTCCTCTCTGCGGGGAAAGGAGGACTTCGGAATGTCCTGAATCTGCGCTCCTTCTGCCGCACCACACGCTCGTGGGTCGACCACCTCCCCAAGTCACACGCAGACGCGGTCTTCTGCAACGCCCAAGTCTCAATGGACTCTGATCTCCAATCACTCGAGTCCTTCAATTCGTCCTCACCCCCTTTTGGGATCACCTCACTCCGCTTGAACTTTTTGCAAGCAATGGACCAATTCTCTCAAGAAGAGGAAAACGAGTGGAGTTCGTTTTGCACCTTTTGGAATCCAAAGCTGGAAAGTCTCGAACTGCACAGCCCTCGCTTCCTCTTCCTCAACCGCCACATTTCGGCACTCATGGACTCCCACAACATCACCAACATCAGAGTGACCAGATATCTCCATTGGCACCATTCCCTCCTCCCTCTCCCTTCGTCCTTCCACAAGGTCTCCGAACTCCACATGACCAACTTCGTCTGTGGAGATTTGGCCCGACCTCAGTTTTTCTCGCTACTCCAAAGCAACTCCAACCTGAGAGTGTTCACATTTGAAGCTGGAAGCGACGAAGACTTGAAGGGAGTTGCCCAATTGGTTGACAGCCACAAACACTCCCCTCACTTTCAACTGAACTTAACCCTTCCTCCAACCTTAGAGTACACCCGAGCCTTCTCTCAGTTAGCTACGTCGATTCTCGCCTCAAAGTCGCCAGTTCGACTGAAGTTGTCGAAACTTAAGGCTTGGATGCTTCTGCACCACGACATTCTGCCGTTGCTGTCGTTGGTGGAGCACATCTACTTGTGGACCCCCACGGAACAGACTCTGTCGGCACTCACAAATTGTCCACGGTTGAACGAAGTGGAACAAGTTTCCAACGAATTCATAAGTCCTGTCCGATTGGAATTTCCTCCTTCGTTGGAAAAGTTGACCATTTCCGACGGGTTCCCGTCCTCCACAAATCTCCCGGAAGCTTTGAAGGAGCTCAGCGTGCAATATTACAAGGGCGCCAGCAGTGAACTTGTAGCCTCCTTACGCAATTTGAATGGATGTTGTCCCGAACTGGAGAAATTAGAGGTGTGGTGGGAGTCACCCGAACAACGGGACGAAAGTTTGTACTTCGTAGGTCCTGCGCCAGCATTCGCAAGTTGGATTTATTAAATTGCAATATTTATTATACATGAGGAAGAAGTCGCATGTTGAAAATGTATATTGCGTGTGTTGCAGAATTGCGGAGGCTGAGTTTTAAGGGTTCACTTCTCAATGAAGACCTTCAGTATGTTCGGTTGGGGCTGACAAACGCCGTTAATTGGCAAAGACTGGAGCTGCACTCCATCAAAGTGGAGTTCAAGTTCGAAGACTTCCAGCACCGGAAACCTCGCTTGGTACGTTCCGTACTGCCGTATAAGTAAAACGCTCTCAGGTACACGTTTAATGGGGTCTCATTTGATCTCCTGTGTGCTTGTCACACACAGTTGGATGAGGAGATACTCAGGGAGCTCCTCGAAGGACCTTCAGCCAAATCTCTGCTAAAGATTGAAATTGACGATGAATCGGTGGCACCGCAGGCATCTCCGATGCTGCAGCAGCTGAAGTCTTTGGTTGCTGAGAACTGGGAGAGACGGCTGGAAGCAGAGGGACCTGCAGCCTGGCTACGAACCTTCCAACATTTCCGATATCAGTTTCAGAAATGAATAATATAGATAGAAATCATAGTGATGATAGCGAGACTCTTGAACTGAACTGACCCTGGAAACTGATAATATGCTTTCATAGTGTAATAGGAAGGAAGGTGAAGAAAGGCCTTCTGGAGTGAAGAGGAAGTGAGTAGCCAGGGAGTCAGTACCAACGCACCCACACAGTCACCTCAATCCTCCACATCCCCAGACACAAAACCATATTGAAGTAATATTACTGCATTTATTTTAAGTTTTATCAATTAAACGTTAATCTTAAGGAGATATTGAACGAGAGGTCGGCTGAGTTTATTCCTGTTCCGGTTTACTTGCACAGTCCGTGAAAATAGCCTTCCCATTTGTAGCACATTCCACCGCAGCAGCACGTTCCCAGCTTCCATCCTGTTGGCAGTTTCCTCCAGAACGAATGCACTGCAAAATAAAATCGTCACGAGTTGGTGAAAGTAGGCAGAGAGATTCTAGGCAATTCTAGAGTCTGTCGTAAAGTTCAGCTGTGTGGATACGTTCACCATCACAGAAATGATGACAAGAAGGAAGAAGAATCTCAATTGGGAACATCTTGTGCTTTGAACTTTTCAAAGAGTTGATCTTTGAAGTAAAGATGCAGAATAAAAGACAAATTGCCTTTCTTCGAGCAGAAATGCTGGCTTGCAAACCAAACCGATGCTTTCCAAATAAATATATATCCTCCAAAATTAAATGTAAAACAAAATGAAAAATGTGCACTTAATTAACGCTCGTTAGCAGGAGATATCTGAATAAGTAGTTAGGAGATGATTAATTAAGAGAGTGCCGTGGGGAATCTAACGACACGAGAAGAGTTGGAATTGGAACAGAGGATATTGTCTCAGACAAGCTCCGCACCTATTCTTAATATTTAAAAAACTATTATGTATACCTTCCTAAGGCAATCGGCTGAGACCAACAAATTAATATCCCAGGAATTCCACACTGTAACTGTTTTGCATTTTTTGTAAAATAGTGCAAGCTGTCAGGTTTACTCTACATTTCTCAAAAAAGCTGAGCTATTTGGTCACTTATAAAAAGTATTCCCGACGAGCCACAGTGCAGATTTAGTGTTCACGGCTGTGCCAGTTAATGCCGATTTTATGTGCATTTTGGAACGCAGAAAAATGGTTGCGTAAATTACGTTACAAATGCATCAATATACTGTCAACTTTATGTTAATGTTAATCAGATGCACGCCATATGCATTTTTTTAAGTACACATAGGCTAGAAGAATGCAAGTATTAAATTTGCACACAATTATATGCACAAAATACGTGACCAATTTTTAATGCTGAAAGTGCGCTAAGTTAGCATATGTTTTTGAATGACATTCTAGTGTCAACAATTTGATGCACATTGTATGATTGTGAATAAGCACAAATCTTCACTCATATCAAGACGCATAATGTGTACGCAATGAGTATCGTATAGGCAAACAAACAATAGAGTCAATTAGCTGCTAAACTGGTGTGGATTTTTGTGCATTGAGGGAACACGTGACCAGGTGTTTGCCTGCCCTCCACAAGCAGATGATTGTCCGTTAGGATTATAGTGTGCTGCAAGTATTCGGCGTGTGAAGATCAACAACAATGGCCAGCAAACCGTTTTCGGTTGTAGAATTCGTGAGTGACAACTCCGTTGAAACCGTCCCGTCGCAGTGGCTACTGGATGATGGAACTAAGTGCAGGTTCCCCAACCCGATTCCAGCAAAGTTCGCATCAATGCAAACAAACCCTTCTTTCATTCCAAAGGACGACTGGGAAACCTACGATGTCAAATCCGTTGCATCATCAGGTAAGGTTTAACATGAA
>JAQGAC010001789.1:0-12462 GCA_034696585.1 Isotomurus maculatus
GGGCAAGCACACGATAATCGACGCAAATTCGGAGATTTGTGTGTCACAATCCAAATCGGTTGACAGAATTATTGTAGCCAGTTAACGATTTGTAGCCTCAAGGCCATATTTAATGCTGGGAAATCCTGGGACAATTCCTTCAAACCAACCGCTACTCTTAACGATATGTTCCACACAAGAATATTTTTGAAAATTCAGATGTCTCTGAGTCGCTTTCGTATTTCGTGCACCACATTTCTTTTGCCGAACAGAATCCTTGTATGAATCTAATCAGTTGAATTTAGCTGATGTCCTTTCTCAACTCTGCCCATTTTCCCTTGCATTAAACCAAATTAATGTTGATTAAAATCTGAATTTTAACTACTTGTAAACAGCAGTAAGCCCAAAGGAACCTCAGAGTTTCCAAATGTAGTCTTAAACCGCAATTCAGTCAATCGATTTTTGATAAGGCACACAAATATCTTAATTTGCGTTTATTACCGTTTGCTTTCCCTTCCTGCCTTAAACAAATATGCAGGCACTAGGCATATCAATGAACTTAAAAACATATTACGTGCAAATGAAGTGATATCTGTACCATTTGGACAAAAAAACACAGTGGGGAAGAATTGCTGAAGCCTCAATGGCCCTAATTCTTGATTAAGATAGTGTTTTATTAAAATATTTGTGGTAAAAAGACGGAACTTGCAATGAATTGTAAGAATTAATTTAGCTGATATTTTCATTAACTTAAGTGACAAAAATTATTAAAGATGGTGCCGAGAATCAGTATTGACGTTTTTCAATAATTTAGGTGACATTTGTCATGAATTTAGGTGATGCGTTAAATATATGCCATTTGCAACAAAGCATAATTATTACTCTACTCAGGATGTACTTACAAGGTAGAGCATAATATAACACATGCAGGTTAACTTAGTTGTTCCGAGACAAGAAACCAAATACTTATGAAGACGTACTGAATCGATGCAGTTTGATTTGAGTATGTTAAAATCTTATAAGATTAATTTAGCAATTCTTGAACACAAATCATAACTTCAGAGTAACATTTTCATTCTGCAGGCTGAGAAAACCAGTAAGGACTGAATCACTTCTTTTCGGGACATAAATATATAGCTACATTTCAAAGTAATAACAAAGGTGTAGCTGGTTTGCAGTTCAAGCCTATATATGGTTTCTTGCAAAATAACAGGACCACGTTTAGCTTTGAGTGAGAGCAAAGTTAACAGATATTCACAAGTTTTTTAAAAACATTTGCTGATAAAGTCCCAGCAACTTCAGCAACACCAGCTTCTGCATGCCACTTTCAAGTAAATATTTTTTTCTCAATAAAACGGGTAGAAATATAGATGCAAGTTATTGGGGTTTATATGCGTTTATAAAACAGGTGCTTATAAGGATTCTGTGTCTTTGTCAATTATTACTTCCTTAGGGATTTGCTGCGTTAAGAAGTTGTCAATTTTGACAACACCCCGTATTTTGTGTTTTCACTAAAGCCACACAAAACATCCGGGAACCCGACCAAACTGAACAAGGTACAGGATGTTGTCATACATAATTATTTTAATCGACGTAATTTCTTATCCCGCTAATTTTACTAGCAAGCATAATATTATATTTTCTATTTATCCTCTGCAGGACTCACAAGTATGTATAGAAGTAATGGTTTATCGTCGTCTGAATAAGATTTCACTTGTAACAAAAAATACGTAATGCTACCAGGTAGCTTCAAACCAAATGTAAAAGATAAACCGGAATTTTCTATTGTATCACAAATACTTGAACAATGAATTCATCTGTAGCTTTCTTCTTTCTTGGTGGGTTAATTACAGTGTTGTGTTTGCTTGAAGAGCTGCCAGTATCCCTCCAAATAAGAAACGCGGTTAGTTCTGAAGTTGATTGCCACGTAATTTTAGTTCACGACGAAAGCGGCATCCCTATTTTGGGACCTTTCCGAATTCCAATCTCAATTGTATCGGGCTTGGCTAAACCTATTCAGTCAATTCCACTTAAGAATGCTAAAGGTTTTAATTGTTTCCTCCTGATTATTGTTATGCAAAAGTTCCCTCCAAGAAAACAGACCGTAATAGACGGAAGGGTTCGTCACACTGGGGGTCTCTTGAGAATCATCAATGAACATTTTTTCAATACCATCAGAAGCACTGGCCCACTGGATGTCCCCTTTAGGCCTCAAATCTCTCCAAACACTCTGGTTCTGCTGGTCACCACAATTCCTCTCCCTGCCGTCATTGCGGGATACTTCGCTGAAGAATTTGACGTCCGAGATTTCCACCACATTTTGCTCCTGCATTCGCCCAGAATAACTTCGACTTTCAACGAAATTGAACTATACTTTATTTGCAAATTCTGCTCGAATAACCTGCCCATACTTTTAAAATTTCAGCTTAATGACACAACTATTTCTTATACGACTTTACATCAATTTGAGAATCTGCAAGGAAAGCAATTTATCTTGGAGGATGGTAGAGGTGATAATTGGCTTATGAGTCCCGTTGTGAGGAAAATGTTCCATTACGGCTACAACCCGATAGATTTATTAAATCTGCTTCCACCAGGTCTGCTTGACGATGCAAATTCTGCAAAAGTTTTCGCAGAAATGTACTTGCTAACAAGTGTTGTTAGAAATATAAACGCAACTATCAAGATATGCTATTATGAAGAATCAAACTTTGCATATACCTGTTTTCAGGAATTCGATGAAGTTAGTTCGAGGTACATGAAATTGCGTATGGGAACTGCATTAGACGGTCTGCTGGAGTTCATTAATTACCACGCTCAGTCAGTTCTGATTCCGTTAGATTCTGAAAGCCAATCCTTTCTAACTTGTTACCATCAACCAGTACTAACATACAAATTCTACTTGGACCCATTTCAGCATGAACTTTGGGCTTTATTTCTGGTCTCCATAATTTTCTTGGTCGCATTTTTGCATTTCCTGATTCGAATGAAATTCGGGCCAAACAAGTTTACTGACTTTTCTGTGTTCCTTTTGTGGTTTCTACGGTAACTGATGACTCTTGTGGAATGCCGACTCAAATGCGCAACTCTTGGGTTTTCAGATATGCTTTAGGTCCCTGGTTCCTTGCTTCTGTGGTTTTTGTAAATGCTTATGTAGGAATTGCTATTTCCAGCATTACATCACCCTTTGCACTCGAAAGCATCACAACATTTGAAAACCTGACGAAAATATTCCATTCATATGAAGATATAATACAGCAGGAAATGTGGCAATATGTTGGAGATTTTGAACGGATCATTCACTATCCTGAAGTATATCGAAAGGCATTCCCAAGGAGTTTTGTGCTAAGAAAATTTGATAGTAATGGTGATTTCAATGTTTATTCTTCTCCATCAAAAAGATTCCCTATTGTCGCAACCAACTATGAAGAATTTAAGAAGGATTCCCAAGTTTTCCAGATTCAATCATTTGGTCTTATGCTGGTTGAAAACGCACGCAAGTATTATGGACAACGTCTTTTACGCAATGAAATTACAAGTAGAAAGCTTCACATTCAAGCTCAGAAATTGACAACTGGGGCCTTGAGAAATTACGGAAAAGAAAGATACACAAGTGAAGTGTTGTATAACCTGTTCAGTCCAAACCATTTTGCACTGCCAGGCGGGACAGAAGAGATCTTCCAAATAGATCCGTATACCAGAACAGACTTCACTTTCAAGAGTGAAAGATTAAACTTCTCGTTTCTTGTGGAAAAAGAGATCATCAAGTGTGGAAGGTCGGCTTATGCAGATACGACAGAACAAGTTGAAATGGAGTTAGCTTACTTACAAAAACACTATGAGTCCACTCAGTTTTTTATGTCGACTGAAAGTATTGTACACGAACAAAGGTACTTAGAGCTTTCGGAGTTCAACAGCAAGTCTGAGTTAGTGAAATATTTTAAAGCTTTGGTATCAAGTGGAATTCACGGGAAGGTTTTGCAGTACTTCCAATCAAGGACACACAGAGAACGGAAAAATAGAACAATCTCGTTCAAACTTGGGAAGCAAATACATCATGGAGGACCGCAAGCACTAACACTTCAAGATAGAGTTCAAACCTGTTTTCTTATTTATAGTGTGTCAATAACTATTTGTTTCGTCTTTGTTTTCTTAGAGATTTCTTTTTCCACCATATTAAAAGGAATGCCAACTAAGGTTTCATGCATAATAGTATACTTTACTGAAACAATTCAAAACGAATTGAACGTCATTCGGCAGACTATGCAACTGCTTTACCGTCAATTTAGGGGACTTGTGAGAGATATCCAACGTGGGTGTTTTTCTATCGCAACAAAGGTTTGGCTCAGGAAATAAGCGAGTAGCGAAATACCGAACGATATATTTGAAACAGGGAATTAATATGTATTCGACGTCAAAGTGTGTAGTTACAACCGCTTTGGTTTATAGTAATTATAGTTTTGTTCCCGATACAAGAGCTGGCCTAATTGAAGGCTTGGCAACGTCAACTGTTGCCATAATTTCCTCAGATGCAAAGAGAGTTCTGCTATTTAGCGAAGTTTGGAACGCAACTGATGAATTAAAAACTCAAACGCAAATTTTTATTAAACCTAGTACAGAGTGTTTCCATTGACCACCTTTTGCAGTATATTATTCCAGATTTATAAGTTATTTAATATTCTGTAAATAAAAAAAACAAATCTTACACGCAAGGTCTGTGAAACGTCTTCTTTGAATTAGGATTTTAATGCAGTTCATTAAATTCAATGATACATTTAGATACAACATCAAATAAAAGAAGCAACGTTGAAACAGCAATCAAAATTCCCCACAGAATGAATACTGTCTGAACAGATTCACTCAAATTTATAGGCCGGACTCGGTCTTGATTTCCCGCCCCAACTTTTTCATTATTTATAATGATTTTAGTACCCTCTTGTCGACTTAGCATTTCCCGATATACTTCGTTCTTCCTAACCGCTGAATAAATTCCCGACTCATAAATTCGTCTAAAATAACCGGGCAATCGCGTGACCCTGTCAGGGTCAAAAGTCCAACCGGATATAACATGCGTCAAAACATTACCTATAATGTAAAATCGTTTACTCATTCCATAAAAATCCTTTAAATATTCTCTTTCCTGTGTAAGCAGAGATACTGGACCAAACAAAACAGTTCTTTTGCATTTGATAACCTCCCACTCTACTGAAGTTTTACCAACATTCGCTTTGTTACTTTTAACTAAGAACGACCACAATTCAGCTGACACACCTGAACTTTTGTTGACATCATCTAAGATGGGATAATGTCTACTAAAAGGTGAAAGGATTCCTGTCCAGATATGAAACATATATTCTCGTAGTAAACGAGAGCGAATTAAATTGTATTTATTTGGTAAGCGCCAACTTAATTTTGAAGCTAGATTTTCCATCTTACTATTTAAAATCGGATGCTGTAAAATTGCGAAACAATTTTCCGCTTGCTTAAGACTTTGATAAAATTTTTGCCTTCCCAGGCCTTCACGATTTTCATACAACCAGAAATTCGCGATGTTGCGTAATGTGTTTGTTTTATCCGTCTCAGATACAAGTCCACTATCACCAAAAATAAAATCACCAGGGATACCGCAAAATATCTCACTTACGTGTTTGATACCACCTTTCTTTAATGGAGAGTTTATTTGAACTACCATCATGCTGTTATAGCAGTTGGATAGAATCATTGACATTAATAGCCAGGGTAAAATAAGGGCCTTAAAAGCGTTAGATTTCCACAGTGCATGTGGGACAACGTACGGTTCATCAACTAAACTTCCAGCAATAAGAAGGAAGGGGGAAAACCTTATTACCTTCTGACTTAAGGCTAAGAATACGACACAATTGTGAGTTAAGGACCAAACAAAAAGGGTACACAAGATGATCATTATCCAAGTATATGGATCGAATGGTGAAACATACATATGAAAAGAAAGCTTAGATTTTTCAAAACAAGTTAAAAGCTTCACTGGTTCGAAGTCTGTAATCGTGTCTGTATTAAACTGTATGGTATCCCCGTTTATGTAGATTGTACCTCGAAATGTGAACTTAGAGTCGGATTGTTCCTGATTTTCTAAGGAACCATTAGTCCTATACACAATTTCTTCGCCTAAGACTTGCATAGGGTTTACAGCTTTGAACGGATTCCTTGTAGTGGAAGGAGGCCACGCACGGTGGTGTCGATTGGCCTCAGTTTTCCAAATAAAAATCTGCCATTCCCAAAAGGCTCTTTCAGACCGATGTACAGCTTCCATAAGGTTTAACCATGCCGTAGTTTGCCATTCGTTTGAAATCAGTTTGACCCTGAAATAATCTGGAACAATGTTACAATCTCTCTGAAAGTTTATCTTGCTGTCGCAAAATACTATGTTGCAAAATAGAAAGGAAGTATTTGAAACACTTAGCACAGAATACCGATGATATTGGTTGAAGGTATAAATCATGTTGTCAAACATGTTTCCAACAAATTTAACATTGCGCACATCAAAAATCCAGTCCTGTGATGGATAGGTCAGTCCTTGTTTGGTGGTTCCGGTTAAAACTAAGTGATAGATGGGTCTATTTAACCCAGGACCATAATATTGTTCTCCATGGGAGAAGAAAATCTCAGAAATGTACATCGAGTATGCTAAAAACCTGGTTTGGTGTCCTCGCTACAGCCATCGCTGTTTTGATTACTGCGGATGTAGTACAAATGAAATTGACAGCAACTCCGATTGGCAGGCTTCGGATTAAAACTAAATACACTTGATAAATTGCTCGCAAAATGATACTGAGGTAATACACGCAACTTAAGCAGCTCCAGCGGAATGTAGGACTCCTGTAGATTGAATGATTCCATCGAAGAAAAAATTATTTTAACTTGACACAGCGGAGAAATATTTATTAGCATTAGATCGAGCTGAATAGAGAAATAATCCAAAAAGACACTGTATGATCTAGAGTTGCACGCAAAAGCACACAAGATGAAAATTGATGTTGTGTAAATGTACATGATTTCGTGTGCATCTGGAATATCTAGTGTAATTAAGCTTTGCATGAAAGGGTACAAAAAATTAGATTCGGTTCACAATGTATCGGATCAGTAAGGGAGACATTTATGTATTTTGTATGCCGACTAGAACATAGAAGCAACACTAGAGTACTTTGAAATGTGTCGTACTTAATATGCACTTCAACCAAGGAAACACTAATATATTCGTCAGGATAAGTGTCTGAAGGCTGATAAACGTCGTCTTTTCCTTCTTACATTAGTCTCTTGCTAAGTGCTTATTCTGGATGGCTGCATGTTGATTTTGATAGATACGAATTCCCCGTAATGTCCAGACATATTTTTCTTGATGGGGCCGGCAGAATTGTAAGTATATGCGCAACATTTACAAGTCCACTTCACCCAGACAGCTGTTCAACAAGGTTATGCTGAGCAATGTCTGTTTCAAAGTAAAGAGGAATCCAAGGCTTCTTTGAATAATGTGTACTCATAATTAATATTTTAGATGCGATTCAGTGTAATAGAAATCGCTTAAGTAATACCATGTGCAAGTTAAGGATAAATTTGAAGAATAGTTTCTTCTGTCTTGTAAAACCAAGGAGTAACTCGATTAAGAAAGTCACAAAAGTGTTTGGTATTGGTGGTTTTCTTCTCATGAAATCACTTGGAGTTTATCGTGAAAACAGAATGTTTGCCAAAAATAAATTTTGTAGAACAAATCGAGTTTTCCTTTTCAACTTGATATCGCCCGGTATATAGACATTAGCAAAGGCAATACAACAAAAAACAGATACTCTTCAGTTCCAAAGCTTGAGACAGAGACCTGACCTAAAATCTGACTGACTTTATTGCGAAAAAGGTCTCCAGTAGTTTCTTCGTACCAGAGAAAAGGAAGGGCAACATTTCAAAATTTATCATATTTTGATTTGATTTACGATTTGTTTGTGATATGTTTGTTCATGAAAAGTGGTTGAGGAACAGAGTGGCAGCAAAATGGAGGGCTGCAAGCACTATCGCTCCATGACAGAGTTCAAACCTGTTTTCTTATTTATAGTGTGTCAATATCTATTTGTGGAAATAAGTGAGTAGCAAAACACCGAACGAAATGTTTCAAACAGAGAATTCTTAATTTCTTGATGGAGTACCAGAAGTAATGATTGATCTCGCCTTGAGATTTAGATCCTACACAACATACCTGGTCCAAGCAAAACATGTCCTTTATTGAAAAAAATTTGCACAGTAAGTGGAGTAGTTTCAACAATATTCCTGCATATATAAACAAATATATGTGTGTATTCGATAATGAGCAAAGTTAATATTAAGCAGAATTGTTTTGGTTTTAATCAATAACTATATTAAATATTAGCCTCTTTATGGGGCTATTGTTTGAACAATGCAATGATAAAATATCTGCCAGACTCCGAAAGCCAACTCTATGTGTTAAACTGCTGTACAACATAATGAACTATGTGTATCTTAATACTAGAGAAACATCATTTTTTATAAGCTCATACTTGTGAACACAAAGTTCAACGAGATACAACATGCATGAAAATAATAAAAGAATTCCCCAGATGCCAGACATTCCAGTTGTAGATTTTAAAAGCATTGAAGACGCTCCATGAAGCCATTCATTAATTGGTTTGTTAGCTTTTTGAAAATCGAGATGTAAAATATGCTGAATAGTGCTAGAACTTACCTCTCTCCACAAATTCAAGAAACCAAAATTAAATAATTTCTGCATAGATTTTGTGATAATGTTTCCTATTGGATTATTCGACATCACAGTCATGAATGTTTTAAAAGGAGGTCGCTTGACTTCGAAGCAATCCACATTTTTATGGTCCAATTTCATGACATTCAATATCTGTGTTGTCAAATGCCCCCTCAATGTCATATACAAAGCATACTTATTCTTTACAGCAGCCACGTCAGAGTACAATTTGGTCTTATCTTCCTCAAGATAATTTATGTCGCATATTTTATCGTAAGGATACTTGCTTTGATATTCCAAAGGCACTGATGGTTCTAACATTTTGCAAATGGGATAGAGGTATTGCCGTTTTCTGGAATCCGTGCCCTTAAAATTCCGTACAACAATCTTGTAATCCATTAACAGCAACTGCGTTAAATCATTTATGACTACTGGTGCAGGATTTAAAATCATTCCAACTGTTAGCCAATTTCTGTACAACAAGGACACAAGAATTACTCCAAATTACTCCGAAATAAAATGTAAATCCGCTTAAGTATTTGACATGAGCGTCTTGGTCTAAAAACATTTTCAGAGCCGAGTAGCCGTTTTCAAGTATTCGTAGTAAGAATACCCTAAGTCGGAAAATACCTGAATTGTGTCCTGAAACAGACGCATTAAGAATAATGATACTCAAAAACCCCAACCAAAACCATTCAGGGAAACCAGAAACCAGATCTGAGAAAGTTACTTCATTGTTTGGCCCCGGTTTTGTACTGCAGTAGATCATTGCTGGTGACTCTTCGTAAATGAGGTGGAAAAGGTTTACGTTTCCTGGACCAACTTGGTGAGAAACCCCATAACTAATACTGCATACTGGCATCCCTACCTTCATCGTGAACAGATGATGACGTGGTGATAGAAATGTTATGTAAGTTCTGCAAGTTATGGAATACAAAATCGATTAATTGGCATGGCCTTCTCGCTCCTTTCCATCTCAATTCCAAGCAGCGAGGAGGTCTGTTGAAGGGATTTTGTGTGGAGAGCTTCAGTGGGGGGTATTTGCCTGTGACTGACTTTGGAAAGAAAGGGTTGTACAAAATATCTGCAGAATCGTCAATTTAAAAGTATCCCCTTTTTTCTCCAGGGTGAAACCCAAAATTGGGAAATACTTTGCTTTGTTTGTCAACAAAGTGGAAAAACATTCGTATAGGGGTTTTTAGGAAGGGTGACGTATGCCAGGTTACTCCGCTAAGCGTAACTATGATAACAGTTGCAAACTCGTGTGTTCTCCGTTTGTAAGTGCTTTTCCAAACAAATTGGTCCCAATTGAAATGATTAGTCTCGTTGTTGCTTCTGGCAGAGTAAGCGAATGCAAGGGTGAATGTACACTGCTGATGGAAAAATATCGTCGGTTGTGTAAGCTTTAAAGTATAGTTTGGTTCTAGAATAGAAGCGATGGTGAGGATCACTCTGTGCTTATTGGCCTGAATAAATGTTTCAAATGCAAAATCCAAAGCAGGATTTTCTGTCAAACGATAAGTGTGAACAGTACATATCTTTTCTAATGGGTGATCAGGAATTCTGAAACTGGGAATATCTTTGGAGTTCGCAGGTGCAATGGAACAAATTATTATAAAATGTAAAACAGGGACAACTTTTCGAAACATTACAGATAAATGTTTGAAGGTAGATGAACTATCTTCTTCAAATAAATATGATTCTCCAGATTTCGTCAGTTTCCCACTGTCAAGCTAATTACAATTAATAAACCGATAAAAGTTTGATAATTAATGGTCTTTCTTGTAGTTGAAGGCTAATAATTCTGAATTAAAGCAGAATTTAATTTTGTCCGCACAAACAGCACATAAGACTTCTTATTGACACATCCGAAGTCTGTCACAGGAGAATCTACTGACTTGGAACTTATGTGCATGCATACATATATGACTCAGTTAGTTGTTTAAGACGGGCAAAATTGTCATCACATGAATGCATTATGACTTCAAACGAATGCTAGCCAGCATTTGTCGTGGGTATTTCAGCTTTGAATTATTTAGTCCATCCTAGAAGAATATCTTCATGAAATTCATATGCAAAGGTATTGTCTACTATCCTGTTCACACTATGGATTTTGAATCGATCTGTTTGTTTAATACGAAAAAGTTTCCTAACGTCCCATCGCCGGTTGGCCCATTTTAAAGCGCAATTTGCAATTTTTAAGCTAATTCCAGCATTGAAATTTCCATTCCATCGATTTTTTTAAACAGGACGGATATTCCTTCATATGTATTCGTGCAAGCACGGTGATTTGTGGAAATACGTCAGTTACTGACTTCGGGAGGAAACGTTTGAACCAAATATCAGCTGGATTTTTTATGTAGAATATCCTACCGGGGGTGCCAGGGAATAAAACAAGGCTGGGGAACACTTTGAATCGTTTGTCATGAATGTGGTAATGAATCCTAATGGGTACTTCGTGTGTGTTATATAATATGTTTTGCCCTATATACGGTAACTATAGCAAGGGCTCATATATCAGGAGCTATAAAGCCTTGGACAATTTGCGTGATAAAGCGGTCTATATATGTTTGTGGACAGGTGCTAATTGTAGCGCCGAATTCCACAAACATGAGGTTGAAGGTACATTTTTCAAAGAAGAGGATTTTCGTGGTCAGTATAAGAAAACGTTCAAGTTCTACAGAGGCAGTGATTGTGAACAACACTTTGTGCTTTTTAGTTGCAACTGATGTTCAAGCGCGAATAAAAGTTGCGGATCAGTTGTTAAGCAATACAAGTCTACATTTCACATTTTGTTGTTGGGATGGTCGGAAATCTTTAATGTGGGATGATCTTCTGATCTGCTTATTTGTATAATTGAAAATAAGAGGATGACGCCAGAAATATACCACACGCCGTGTTTTGAAGGACTTCTGGATATGATTTTATGGAACATTCAGGGAACGATTTGGTAATCTATTCCAAAAAAATCCACAGTTTCCCCTAGTTATTTTGTAGCATGTTGGGTGTGGTACAAATATATTGGGTAAATTTATTTTGTTGGTGGGCAAATTCTCTGGGATTGTTAAGACTAGCTAAGTTATATCAGCTTCGAAAACGATCTTGACGTACTTGGAGGTTTGTGAAAGAAACCGCATACTAGCATAACCGCATAAGCTTACGTGTAGCTCCTAGAAGGTAATGGTATTCCATTGCGTAAGTTTAATTCATTTCTAGCCAGGAAAGGCTATATTAATGCGATGGAACGTTCAATTTCACATTTCAAATGTCGATCAATATATTATTTATTACCATTAATCACTGGTTTTTGGATCTTTAAATATTGTTCAGAATACGAAAATTAAATGAAACTAAAGGTGTAAATCCATAAAACCCAACACAAACCTAGTAACATCACTCATGTTATTGTATCATAAGCGAATTATATACAATTTTATTTAATTTCCTTGGCAGTAAGAAAGAAGTCGGTAATCGATTTTCTAGATTACATTCCCGTGGAGACACTTTACTCCAACAGGAGTTATTTGTAAGATAGATATCTAAACGGTTTCTGCTTAAATTCATGTAGAATTAAGAGCAATATTAAAAGTTTGTTATTGCACAAATTCTGCGCAAAATGTAATACAGTATAGTAGAGGTCATATCGTTTGAGAAGAAGAGTAGAGAGGTCAAATCTAATCGGTCACCATAAATATCGGTAATTGTCACCATAAGTATCGCTTTTCCGAAAATGTCTAATGTGT
>JAQGAC010001790.1:0-12457 GCA_034696585.1 Isotomurus maculatus
ACTTAATAAAGACAAAAATTGCCCCGAATGGGGACAAATTTGAACGAATTTCCGACTCATATTTCGGTACAAAAAATAGCCGAAAGGCGAGTGGAAGTGGCCTACAACACAAACTGCATCAGCCACAAATCACTACTTTTCGATGATGCAGATGGCTGTCTCCATTAGATATGCCATGATTCAAGCACCCAAAAAGCTGCTTGATAGATGTCTGGAATCAGACGGAGCGAGCAACAATAATAAAGTTCTGCTGGATTTGTTGAGAAGCTTAGCGGCTAGAGGAAGCCCCAGTTTTTTACTGACTTCAATTTTATGTGAAAGTAACTACAGGGCTACTCTAAATTTAAAAATACTTTGGTCTATAAATGCGCAGAGATATATAATTATATGTTTCAGCCACGCGATCAATTTACAGTCGAGTGGCCGGAGATGTACATTCACCAGCGTGAACAGTACCAAGGTGGTTTTCAAATCCATTGAACTATGAGATCCACGACATCCTTACCCAAACCAAATGCCCAGCAAGCCAGCTATTAGTACATCATTTTTAACTGTATAGCTTATGGAACTATGTGACAATGGACCATTCTCCTCGGTGAGAACTATATTTGGCCTCTGACGTTCACTTCCTCAATATCCCTGCCCAACCCATCTAACTATGAATTTGATCCAACTACAGCAATGTGGCATCATCGCCGACATAAAGAACGTCCCATGTCTGCGAAAAGTGTTGAACTAAATTAGTTATGTATGTTGAGCAATATAAATTGGAAGCAGGTCGATCAGTGAGCTTCCTATTAATTGCTTCAATTAGAAATCTAGGTTTTCGACAATATATCATTGTTATTAAATTGATGTCAACCTGCAACTAATTCAGATTATTAAATAAATATATTATATACTAAATCAGCTAATAAACACCTCTATTTAAACTGATTTGATTGTGACTTAAAACATAATATGGTAGCAGAGCGTCGTTGCAGTCCACGAAGGTTAGAAAAGTAATTCTGATATGTAGTTAGACTTGTTCAATTACCTACGGGTAACGCGTAAGTCGGATTGCGAAGACGCGAGAAGTCACGTCAATAGTCCAGTTCCTGTCTCATTGAAACTTCAGACACAGACGGTACAGTAAAACCCTCTATATATATTCATTAGTCGGCATCTCAAAAGAAGTCCTCCAGGAAGAAAGAAATAAAGAAGGCAAATGGGGAAGAAGATAGATGCGTCTCACATGGTAAAATTGGGCGACACCAATTTCCAACGATGGAAACTGCAAGTCTCCATCGTACTAATGGCGTCAGAAGTTTTGGACGTTGTTTATGGTGCAAGTGTGCGCCCTGGACCACCATCAGGGGTAGCAGACACCCGACCAGCCTGGGATTTATTGGATGTGCATGCGCTGGCCATAGTTGTCCCAGTTCTGGACAAGTAAAATTCAAAGGAGATCTGGGACATATTGAACAGGATTCACTCAAATACGAGCAATCCAAATCCACAGTATAGTCAAATGAAGTTTTTCAATTACAAGATTATCAAAGGGGATTCTGTGATTGAAGCCTTCACAGATGTCGAGGACTTAGCAAGAAGCCTCACGGAGCTTGGTGTGGTTACACCAGAATCAACATTCGTCCCGAAGATTGTTTCGGCTTTGCCAGACGAAAATTTTCATGCTTTCAAAAAGGTTTGGGATAGTGTCCCCGATGCTACCCAGACGTTGGAAATGCTACTTTAGCGACTGCGGAAGGAGGAGTTGGAACTTCAACAGGCAAAGGAAGCAAGCAAAAAGAATGAGGAAGAATCCACTCATCAAGCTTGAAATGCGTATGCAAGGAGCAAGAAAGGCAGATTTGCCAAAGAAAAGCCAAAGGACGCTCGAGCATCGACGAGCTGAAAACGAAGACAAAGTGCCACAACCGTGGGAAAGTAAATCACTGGAAATCAGATTGTCTGTAGGGGTCGTGAAAGTAAGGGAGCAGAAAGGTCGACAATCCTACTCCAACAATGAGAGGAAGGAAAAAGGTTTGTCTGGAAATTGCAGTCATGCATTCATGATGTATAAAGAAGATGATGTTCCGCATCTACATAGACGCTGGATAATTGATTCAGGAGCAGATCACCGCATCATGGGGCGACGTGAATGGTTTTCTTCATTTGAAGTTTTGAGACCCCAAAGAAAGTCGCGACGACAGATAAGAACAGTGTTGATGCAACTGGAGCAGGATCAATCGTCGTGGATGCCTGGACAGGAAGAAAATGAGAACGAAGGACATTAAGTAAAGTTCTCTACATTTTTCATGCAGTCGACTTGTTTTTAGAATCTCTGGTTGCCCAGAAAGGATATCTTGTCATACCAGATAAGAAAAAAACTATATTGTTCAAAGATGGAGATTTGCAAACAAAGGAGCTGAAGCTTATTACGAAGATGGCCTGTATTTTATCAACTTCAGACCGGTCATCTAATCATCTCAGTCATTGTCCGGAAACCATTCTCATGTGAAAATTGCCATTACTGTAATGAAACTTTTCAGCCATTTCCACGCAGCAGATCTATTTCACACCTGAAAGTAGGTGAAAAGATTCATGGAGATCTGTCGGGTAAAATGCCTACCAAGTCGCTCGGTGGAACATCAAACATTCTCCTGTTGAAGTTTACAAGCTTTCGCGCAGCGAGTTTTCTGGGAGGAAAAGAAGAAACCTCAGAGAAGACAATGGAGTTCATTGCGCTTATTGAAACTCAAACTGGGAACAGGGTAAACATTTCCGAATCGGACAATGGAGGATAGTTTGTAAATGCAGCTCTCCTCAGCAGCATCCAGGAACGTGGGATAATCCACGAAATTACTGTGCCCTACTGTCCCGAGTCAAACGGGAGGATCGAAAGGGAAATGAGGAGAGAAAATCAGAAACACAGCCCGTGCAATGATGATCAGAGCTTAAGCGTCGGAATTTCTGTGGGCTGGAGCTGTGGCATGTACGATTTACATTCATTATCGACTCTTTAACAAACAGAGCCAGGAAATTACTGCTTATGAACACGTCTTTGGAATCACTCCAAACCTGCAGCATGTACGAGAATTCGGCTGTCAAGCTTATGCTCAAGTTCCGAAGGAGAGACGATCAGCTTGGGATTCAAAAGCAAGACCCTGCACTCTTGTAGGCTACGAGGCTAACTTCAGGAAATACAGGTTGTATGATTCTTCTAATAGAACTATCTTCCTTGGGAGGAATGTAAGCTTCGATAAAGGTTCTATTTTGGCCACTAATGAGGAATCCGTGGAACAAAATGTGTGGGATTCCGATTCAGACGATGAAAGTCGAGGAGGAGATGAATCAAAGAAGGATGACCCCACATCCTACTCCAAGCGATGAATCCGAACGGGTTCCAGAGACGCCAGAAGAGAGTGAAGAAGGAGAAGGAAGCTGCAACAATAATAGCAAGCCTAAGACTCCACCTGCAAGCCTGAAAATTAAATTCAATAGAAGAGAAGCAACATTTAATCCAGGTACATCTCACACGATGACACTACGAGATAGGTCAAAACTGAAGATATCAAAAGTATTCTTTAGTTCCTTACAAGTGGAGGAAACGCGCTTCTATTCGGAAGCCCTGAATTCACCACAAAAACAATTTTGGATCGAAGCCGTTAATGAAGAGACACAAAGTATCACGGCAAATGAAACTTTTTAGGTAGTAAGGAAACCCGATAAGGACAAACCGCTTGATGGAAGATGGGTCATTAAAGTTAAACGGAATGCCGATGGGAGCATTGTAGTCTACAAGGTACGACTGGTCATAAAGGTTTATTTACAAAAATACGGCACGGACTACGGAAAAATGCGGCTGTCTGTCGGGTATGAATCTGTTCGCCTTGTATTTGCGATTGCAGTTGCAGAAGGATTAAAATACAAGCAGTTTGATGTGAAGACTGCATTACTCAACGGAATCCTGGAAGAGAGGATTTACATGAATCCACCAGAAGGGACAAAATCCGGAAACCCTGACAACGTCTGGCTGCTAAAGAAACCGTTCCACGCTACGGATTGAAACAAGCCCCAAGATGTTGGAATAAGCGAATTACGACATTTCTAGCAGAACTTGGATTTCAAGCGAGTAACAACGATCCGGCTGTATTTATTGCTATTAGCTACCAGTCAGTCGTTTACTTGATACTGTATGTGGACGATGGTCTAATTGTGTCCGAAAGATACGGACATAATAGATGAAATTCTAAAGAAAATTGGAGATGAATTTCAAATCAAGTGCACTCCACGATGAATCATTTTCATACGGAGAATAAGTCGGTTCACTTTTGTTTATAAGTATGACTACGCGCCCTGACATCGCTTACGCAGTTGGAAAGTTGTCCACATTCGCGTCAGGATTCAATTAGACGCACTGGAATTGTACTAAGGGTATCTTGAGATACCTTAAGGGCTCACTAGAGACATGTATTACATGTAACGATTAATAAGCCAGTCCTCGAGGCCAATGACTACAAATATCCTGTGAGGAAGAAAAGAAAACAGTCACATGGTGGAGATGCCTCTCACTGGATTAAATCCTGCCCATGCCCAAGAAGATCATCTTCCTTTCCTAGCGGAAGTGGCAGACAAGGACTCACTCGTTCAACTTCAGTCAAGAGTGGGGCCAAAGATCCTCACATTTAAGGAAGTATGCGATTTCACCAGGCTCTACAAACAGATCGAGGGATTCAGGAACCTCACCTCGCCGGATGATTTCTGATTTCTCCTGGGCTTTCGACCTGGGACCAATATTTATATGTTCCATCATCGTGAAGAATGTACGGTCGAGTTGCCGGTGATGTAAATTCATCAGCAAGGAACAGTACTATGGATTTTTTAATCAATTAAATCACTAAGTCCATGACATCTCTTCACCAACAAAATGTGCCGCAAGTCAGTTCTTAATTGACACTTGGGCACGGATTGTTCTAATGGATAATAGGAAAATTCTGTACGACTTGCGCATTCTTTCACGACCAAGTATTCTTTGAAGAAGAGAGGGAAACTCTCACAGTACAATAGTTGCTAGATAGACTTTGCTTGCCAAACATCGCACACATACTTAAATCAGCCTGTTCACTCAAGTAGGACAACCACTACTAAGTGTCACGAGAAATTCCGATACTAAGCATTAGTAAAAGTGCTTTTTGTCATCAAATCTGTGTTAACGTGTTTGGCAGTAAATATGTAGGGGACATTTTCGAAGCATTAGGAAACGGTTCTAAAATAAGCTGAATATTTTACACTATAATGCTTATCCTGATTGCACTTAAGAAATATTGAAGATAAACCAAATATCAGAAACAGAAAGCATTGGCTATTACATGTAGTAAGCAAATAGGCAAATTATTTGCCAGATAGAGACAAATATTTTAGCTTCAATATAAAAATTCAATATGAGAAAACTTGTGTTGTCTTCTGTTGGTGGTTTAAGAAACACATTGTGTTCAATGGAATTACTTATATGGAAATATCCTAAGCGGTCACATTTGTTTGTTTATCCAATTTCATTGGTTATCCAAAGGAATAAGCTCCTCTGCTAACTTCACGCAAATTTACATACTTCACATTTCTACTTGTTTCCTCTGAAAGAAACTTGACACAGACCATTAAGTCAACCCCATGATTAGTGTACAACTTCCTGCTGACTTAACAGGCGTAAAAATAAAAGATTTAATATGAAGGATAATGAAGGATGCTGGATGAAAGTTTACTTGTTCTATTAAAATTTTCTGACGAAGGAGATGGTTGTGGATTTGGGGATATAAGACTTTGTCTATTGACTTTGAGCTATTGGCCGTACTTGATTTTTGTTTCGTAGAATTTTAGCTAAGGTATTAAGGATCAGAACTGAAAAAAAGAAGCATCAAAATCCATAACTGTTCCGGTTTGTTCATCGTAGAAGATAAATGTTTTGCAAGTGTTAAAATCATTGTACTAATTAAGATTGAAAGATTCTCAATTAATTAAGAAACAAGTAGTTTCATGGTTCCTTATTGTACCATCTCCCTTCTACAACTATTATCGTATTGTTATATCTTCAAGTCCAACAACGGAGGATTTGCAAGGATATTAACCAATATCGTTATTATACTATGATTAATTTTCTTTCATTTCGCAATTATGTTTCCTCCAGTACTGGAGGAATCATAATTGTAATTCAAAGAAATAGAACTATTGTTGAAAAAGAACTAATTAATTTTGCTGGTAATGCCTACTGGTAATCAGGGTTGAGGGTAGTTGAAGGTAAATTAGAAGCTTAACCTTAACCGTTATCTGATGTCGAGATTGGTCCATTGCAGTTTTGATCACAACAGATGGAGGGTAATTAAATGAAGGTTCCGAGAAGATTTGTTTGTATGTTGACTGCTCTCTGTTGAAAATATTGAAATGGTATATGCAAATGGACACGTATACTTTTAAAACATGCAGATGAATAAATCCACTTGGTCTTACATTTGCTTTGTCCAAGTTGGATGACGAGAAATATGCACATTTTGGTGTATCAGTTAGAGTTTCGGTTTTCCAAAGTTGCTGGCACCAGATAAGCCATTGACGAGGACGGAGTTAGTGAGATTTAAGTTTGAAATCCGGGTAAAGTAAAAATATATTGATGTGACAAATTGAAGATCTATTTGCATTAAAATGAAAAAAAGTAATTTGCTTTACTGTAAACAAATGCATTTCTTGTAATAAACTTTATGTGTGCAGGATTTAAATCCAGACTGATTCCCATTACCTTTGGTGCACTGTTTGAGTTGTAGACTAAACGATTTTCTGTGAACGATGTTGTGGAGAGAGTATTGGAAGTATGTCAACTTCAGTCACAGGTAAATTTTGATTGTAATTAAGCACACATGTAGATCTATTTTCATGCTTCTGCGTAAAGCTATCTTTCTCCTTTTCCAATCTGAAGAAGCTACAATCTTGTAATGGGTCAAGCAATCGGTATGTAATTTCCTGCGTCGAAAGAATTGTAAAGATTGTAATTTAGTTTACAAGGATATGACGGACATTTCATTGAATTTTTGGTATACTTGTATGAAATTAAATATAACCATATCTATTGCAAAACAGTGCTACTAAAGTTCTTAATAATTCCTGTCTCCAGCAGCCAGTTGAATTTTCATCAATTTCAGAGGACTTCTAATGGTATTATGAAGAAATACTGGTCCCAGGTTTTCCGGAGAAAAGAAAATCTTGTAGGAATGGACTTGAAGGATTCAAGACTTTATGAGAATGATAGCAGGCATATTTGCCCACCAATATTACCTTCGCTTCAACCTTGTGACAGTCTGTAAATGTCAGGTATGTCAGAATAATAATATTGCAAAACTTAATAAAATTGTTGAATCAGAGGGAAAAGGACTACCTGGAATTGTGGGCAGCATGTTTACAGTTACTGAGAGAAATAAATTATTATTATAGAAATAAACCGTGACAACTATTTCCAGGTGGACATGTGTCTTAAGCCTTTAGATTCATGCCAATCAAAGCTGAATACGTATATTACAAGCAAGCATAGAGTACTTTTGACTCCAAGAATTGTGGATAGCTAATTTGTCGACTTTGAACTCTAATTAATTTTTGTAGCATCCAAATCCTTTTATCCTGGAGATTGGAGTTTATGATGTTTTTAGGCATAATAAGTTGTTGGGATGAGACAATTTTGTAATGGATTGGATGTTTTAAAGATAAGACTACAGTCGACTACTCAAGGTTTTTGAGGTTACAATTAGTGGAAGAAGGACCAAAGCTGCATTTACATTTGAGCTCGCAGTATTGCTTTTTTGCGATTCTGTTTCAATTATTCTGAATTTAAGGCAGGAGAAAAATCTCTGTGTAGTTAAACACATGGAAATCATTTAGGGAAAACAAATTAATTCTCGTTATAATATCAAGGAATTGCCTATATGCGATGGAACATCGATGTTCGTAATCAAAACCTACTAAATTTTATTAATTGACCATCAAATATGCAGTGCTAACATTACTGCATTTTAAGAGCAATTTGCTGAACTAACGTGATGGTGAAGGAATTTGTTTCTGAGAAAAATAGCTCAACATCAACAAAACAACAATAAACAATTGGACCGTATATTTCTTGCGAATTCAAATGAAACCATTGAACTCTTTCGAGGCCGTATGAACCATACCAAATTGCTAGTTTATTGGAAAACGAATTCTTCTTTTATTTCTGAATTTTAAATTGATTCTTAAATGTTAAGATATATTAATAGCAAAGCAAAATTCTCAAGCATGTCTCACACACACATACTAAAAACATGCTGGTTTTCTTAAATCAGCGAGAACTGACTTAACACGCTTTAATTTTATTTCACAGTTTCAGAGCTAGTGCAAACATTGTCAATTTTGGAGATAAAAAAAAAGATAATCTGAAATTGTAACTTAACAAGTCTCCTAAAGTTATAATTCTCAAATTAGCTATTTAATCATTATACCTCTTTACAAAAAGTTCTTGTCTTACCTATGCATGGATATTTCAAGGGAAACTGTTGAATTTGTCAGCACAGCAGAAATACAGAGAATTATTGATGACAGGAGTGGATAAGTCACAAGATCAGTTTTGAGTAGACGTTTTTGATACTAAAAGGGTGTTTAAGGTTGAATTCTTTACATGTCGATGCGTTAATTCGCGAATTTGTTAGACTAAGCAAGTAATTGTCAAGCTATTATTGTACATTTTATCTTGACATAGGAGTTTGGATCAAAATTTTACCGGTTAAGGAATGGGTCAAAGCAATTAAGTCAAAAATGCTTAAATTACAATACTTAAATTTGTGCCGAGGATCGTGTCGAGTAGAACAACAAATTTCAACTACTGTTTTTGAATCATTATAATGCAACTGAATGATACACACTGAAATAGTATAAATAATAATCATATATTTACCTGAATTTCGTAAAACGAAACACCACCGCTACACAGAATTGTTACTGATATTCTTTCTTACACGTTTCTTCCACAACCTACGTTAACTGCTCCCCACATGTAAGGTATTTTATGGTCCTGTGCAGGAATGAATGTAGAAGGTGTAGCATCACGACTGTATTGAATAGGAACTTTGCAGAATAATCTACTTTGAATCGATTGAGCCACGGTGTTGTAAGTGTAAACAAAGTGGAGATTTTCTAAACAAAACAAGTTTTCTTGGAAGTCAAATCAAAGAAGTGATACAAATAAAGCAATGATGGGTAATTTGAGAAAATATTGACGCTAATTTGCAGTGTGACATTAAAAAATAGTTTTAAGGCGACATATTTCTCGACTTACCTGAGGTGTCGTTAGTCTTTAAGCTACAGCCTTTGTTACAATTTTTCAAGCAAATAAACGCCAGGATCAGTCATTTTAGCCCAGCTTAAATCTCTGACGAGGGAGAAAAATGAGAATATTAAAATGGCACGCAATTAAATGAGAACGGAGGTATATTCTGACGTGAAATATGACCTGTTATTGTTGCAATACGTCTAAGTAAATTCGGATTGTTCAGGCAGATTCTGTTAGACTATAAATGATGTGAAGAAAGAAGGCGATCGACCCGATTTACGAATTAAGCGTGTCAATTTGTTAGAGGGGCCGATATTGGACGATATTTAATGTAGTTCTTATCGTGTTTGAACAATGATCTAATGATACATTCATTGCAACTGCAGTTTTGGAACAATATGGAACGCACGCTGGCAATCAATCTACGCACTACACATCCGACTTATGAACGTAAGCTGATTATGAGTTTAAATTTCAACCTGATGCGTATTATTGGTGCCTCCAATATTTGAGTTGGTTGAAGTGAATTTTGGACTATTAGTGAATGAAGTTAAGGGAATATTGCGAAGTGATGGAAACACGTTTAACCTAATATTCTTTTGGTTCATGGAAAGGCATTTATTCGCCTTTTTATTGATAAACAGGTACTATGGTGCGGATACAATTCAATTTGTGTATGTTTCCTACAGGAGAGCGTAATAGCTTAGTTTATGAACTAGTTAAACAGATAAATTGATAGCATATTACTGTTATTCTAACAAATGTATTTTAACAGACACAAATCATGATTTCTGGGATTTATGTGAATACTTAAAATACATCACGCAACCTCAATTCAACTGTTTTTATTGTGTTTGCAGTAAACTTTACGGTAAATTAAAGTGTTTTATTTCAGCCAAGTATTCGAAATTTATTGATTTCCAGTTTGATGCAAGTAACAAATTGGTAGCGATGAATCTTTCACGTGAATAATAAGAACAAAAAAATATAAAATCCAAGCAAGTAAGAATGTAAAAAAGCAGTTTCCTGCTGATACTAGTTGGGTGATGAAATTTAATTAACTTGATTTAATTTAATTGATTTTGAAAGGTAGGTTTGATTAATTTGGAAGGGTGGTGGTACGATGTGTGATGCCTGTGTGCTTCTCAATGCCCCATGTATTATTTGAATGTGCGCGAGATTCAAAAACTGCGTAGAAACAAGTATTTCCTTAATTTACTGCAATGAATCTAATTAACTTTGCAATTGACCTTTTGACCCTTTCCTTAATGCACGAGTTTGTAGAATGTATGATAGGGTACCAGAATAAATGCGACTTATGTGCCAAAATGCCGTAGGAAAAGCAGCGTTTTAGGGGAAAGGAAGTAGTCCTTTGGACCGAAGTGGGGGGTTTTTGTGGGTCTATATTTGATATAGACCTGGCGGACGGAGGACGGAGGCCGGAAAGAGCCCGGAGGGAGGACGGACGGAGGAAAGAAGACTCGCATAAAGCAGCAAACTGCTTAATAAGTGAATGTGGAATAGCGAATTTTAACGCAGCCTTTTTTGAGTAGCTATTGAATGTAACCTAAGCTTAATCAGAATATACACTGGATAACTTTTTCAATTTCTGTGTAAACATTATCGTGTTTCAGTCCACATATTACAATAAGAATTATTTCCAGCAGATAGCGAAAGCACGAAGAGACAAAAAACCGCAGATAAAGTAAATACTGAGAAATATATAAAATTGTATTCTGGTATATCAAGAGTCGTAGTATCTTTAGGTATCAGGAATATTTAGCCATCCTTTACCATCACAGTAAAACAATTTGCCAGTGCGTGATCGACATTTGCGGAGGATTTTCCATCAATCCAGCTAACACTCCTTCCATTCACTTCATTGCTTACATTTCTATTTCAAGCATTCTGCTATTCTGCAACATATCAACTACTCTTGTCCTAGATCCATGACTAGATATATTTTGAATTCGAAAACAATTCGTTTGCTAAGGTAGGTTTGAAAGCTTGAGTGAGAAATTAAGTTACAAAACTAACTGTTCTTGAAACAAAATACTTGAACGCTTGAAAGTCTCGGTGTTAGTAATAATAAGCAAAAAGGTTTCAAACCTCTTTAATGATATAAATTGTCCTCCATAACCATCCACTTGATTCATGATTGAAAAGTAACCATCAATTAAGGTTAATTATCTGTCCGTGTAATTTTTAAAGTATGTATGTATTTTTTATGTATTTAAAGAGTCTATTGCAGGCTGCCGCACATGTCTTAAAACACACATTCCAGTCACTTAAGAAAAATTTTGAGTAATTGGAGCTGTAAATTTGAATATTTAAACATGCGAAAACGATTATATTGAAAGGTTGTGGCACCTTCGATAATATGCGTCTGCTTTTAATTCACATCAACACAGAGTCTCGGATAAGGTTATATATTTAATGTTGATAGAAATCATCCAGAAATGTTTCTTTCTCCCAGAATATTTCTGATATTATTTTGTATTTTAAGCAATAATCAAACATCAGGTTCAAATCTCGATTTCGTTTCAGTTCAGTTGCATGCAATGCTTACAGAAATCTCCCCTTTGTGTCAAGTCAAAATTATTTATGTTGCATTGGATTCCTACAACTTGCAAGAGTCGCCTGTTCCCTTGGAGATAATAAAAGTAAATTTGTCAAGAGTTTCAGCACCAGGTCTGATTGAGAGAGACTTTGACCAAGATCTTCACTTACATCCGTTTCCAGCAAACCGAAGTTTGTGTCAATTTCATTTGTATTATATGAGGTACAATGCAACAAATGCACTGGATTCCATTAAGGAAGTGAGCTCTGAAGTCTTAGAGTATTCGTTCGATCTTTCTCAGCGGGTCTTTAAACATGGAACATATCTCTCAAGTCGAAATTTAAGAAAGCCTATCTACAATCTAATCTTAACGAAACTTAGGAAAAATAAATTTTCATTCGATACACCGCAGTGGATGTGTGCAACAAAAGGATTGGTCCCGGGTTGCAGGAAATATTCTGAAGTGTATTATTTTACTTCGTGGCAACGATACTCAATATTGGGGTTTCTGGGCGATTCCTTGCATTTCTGCAACATAGTTTATTACGAAAACCAACTAAACATTCGAAAAGATTGCGACT
>JAQGAC010001791.1:0-12456 GCA_034696585.1 Isotomurus maculatus
AGCTCGACTGGGTCTCGAAGCCCAGACCTGTCGCTAACCGGGCAACTGTCCTACCAATTAGACTACCGAGCCACTTGGGCAATACTGAAGGAAGGAAGGAATTGTCGTGAGGAGTGTGAGGAGCTATGATTCCTAACAGTATTCCACAGGTATCAAACTGGCATTCAACTAATGTTATTAAATTGTGGTATTGATTATTATAAGCACCCCAACCATTTAATAGTGTAAGCATTAATTTTCAAATTTTGGACAGAAGAACAGTATTTAAAAAACCAAAAGTGGCCAATGCGTTTTCATAATTATCAAACGCATATAGTTCAATATAGAGTAGACCTAAACAAATTTCGTACAATATTTGATATTATTTTTATTTCAAAGGTATATAATTTGCGTAAAAAATGCATTGTACAAATATAATCAAATAGCTTTCTTACTAACAATAAGATACATAAACTAGTGACAACAATTTTATAATTTTATATGTACAAACACATTCATCTGGAAGAAGTTAGATTATTGTTGGCTTGTACGTGGAACTATTTAACTCATAATAATTGCCTGTTGCGTATGGAGGAGTATGCCTTGAATGCAGCGTATGAATAGATTCTTAGTAAGCATAAAACATCTACATTAGTCAAGGCTGTAGTAAGCTTTTCAGCTCGGTTGATAGATTCGGTTAATCAAAAAGCCTGAATACTTCCACGGGTTCATAATGTATGAATACTAGGGTGTTCACAGTTTCAACCAAAAACGCTTAAACCACAAAATCTTCTCGATATTATCACAAAAAAGCATTTTTGTGCAAAGAACTTATGCGAAGGACAGGCTAAATCCTATGAGAAATAAGTGATCTGTCAACTTGAAAGGGCTTCTGAGAGAAAATAAGAACAGAAATCTTTATTGGGTCGAAGGTTCGGAGACATTAGAATTGGTTTCACTGATAAGCATCTTTATCTACTAGGTACAAACGTTATTAGAAACTAAGAAATAATATTTAGAAGTGGAAACATAATTAGAACTTCACAACTAATATATTTGGATCGTGCCTTATCAGCTAAAATACTTACGAACAGAAACAAATTACATTGTTGCATACGAAAACGTTGAACAAGTGATTCACACAGGAAATCACAGAAATATTTCTGAAACAAACTCAGCATAAAACATGATTACGTGTCATTATCTTACTCTAAATAAACGTAAAGAAGTTAAGATTAACCAATAGCCATATTCATACATATATCTAACACTTCCCCACAAACTTAACTTACACCTTTAAACGTGCTGTAAGATGATCTTTTTAATCTTAAGTGACTACTCTATAATTATTTGCAACTCTTGTCCCCCTGGCACATTATCCTCATTTCGGATAAGCTTTCTTTTTCGCCAGCAATAGAAGATTCCCACAACGATACATAGTATTATTGTACCTACTAATGCGAAGCTTCCGGCGATGATTCCGTACTTATGACCATTTTTACCGAAAACTAGAGGGTCGAACATTCCTGTGAGATTCATAGGGATGTCTGCGAGTATCTGTTCCATGTTCACCTTAGGTTGTAGATACCAGTTGGTATGCATAGAAAACATCGGGTCAATCTAATCCTGATGATTCAGCCGGAACTCTCCACCTCGATAGAAGTGACCGTTGATCCGGAACTCGGCAGCCTATGGGAGCACGAACGCTTGATCAGGGCAGACTTTGGTGACGGATCCGATGGTTACCTTATTGTACGCACAATAAATATGAATCTGTCCATGATGCTGTTTGAACTTGGACAAACTGCATCTCATCATTCTGATGTCTCGTCTTGCAGGTTCCTAGTCCGTAGTATTTGGATGAGTCAGGCAGGAACGAGGGTACACTACAGTTCTGTGAGGGAGCTAAGACAAGATCATTAGATACGACATTTACCGGATAAACACATTCGCTTTGCTTCGAGACTATAACATGTTTGGGGCCGATATAGTCAATTGAGCAGGTCCAATTGTTCGATATATGCACCAACGTGATAGTTCAGCTAACTTGAGGGAGGTGTCAACGACATGGACTGTAAAGTCGAGGTAGAGCTTCGTGTTATCGTATGACATCCGGCATCTCTTCCCCACTGCATAGTGAAGTGAGCAATCATGTCCACATGGAAGTTGAATATCAAAGTAATCAAAGAAGGCTGGGGAGAGCTTTTTCTGCTTCTAAAGTCTTTCAGCTTCCTTGATAATTATGTTGGCCGAAATGAGTCTTGACACAATATATGAAACAGCAAACACAGCGGATGGCTGCTTCACCTTCAATTCCCAGTGATCTCTTTCCAACTCTTCAACTTTCTGCCTGCTTAGACGTGTATTATTCTGAAGAATATTAATAGCTTGTTTGGCGAGGTCCAATTCTCGTGCTTTCTCTTGCATGCCAAGTTATGACTGGAGATGTGTTCCTTATGTGTATGCAAGACTTGCGGTTGTCTGAGCCGAAATCCCTGGTGCAACTCCAGCTACAATGGAAACGAGAATGACTCCTAGTACGAAGAAGACCCATCGTTTATGGCGGCTGGCAACTTCAACAAATGAGCCGTGAGGACACATCGCCTCCAGATCTTTAATAAAGTATTGCTGGTACATTTCGTTACATTTCAATTTGGTGATATCCAGAGTGTCGGTATGAACGGTGTCATTAGTGAAGACATCACAAGGACTCAGGAACTTAACGTACAAAAAGATATCCTTGTGGCCGGAAGTAACCGGTGTGCTGCTGGACCTCCATATGACAGGTTGTGTGCTCAGCATGGAGAATCCACCGAATCCGCAAGTCATTATTGCGAGAACAAATGATAAAGCAAGAAAAGCCTTCGGACCTCCGTTTCTGTGCTTTGCAGTAAGCACACGTCGTCCGTGCTTACTATCTTTCTGTACTTCTTTGGGAAGCTCAGTGATTTCTGTAATATTCTCTTCGTTCTCTGGCTCAATGACTTCGTCCTTGTGGATGAGTCCAAGTTGTTCAGTCATCAGGGTGTGTCTTGAACGCATCAAAGGCTTGGTGAGGATATCGGCCTTCTGTTCAGCTGTTGGAACATAAAAGATCTCCAACTTCTTCTCACTCAGCAGCTGACGAGTGAAGTGAAAACGAACTGCGATGTGTTTTGTTCGTTTGTGAAACTCCGGATTGTTCGCCAATTTAATGGCACTTTGATTGTCCGCAAAAATTGGCGTTGGCTTTTCATCAAAACATTTTAGTTCTTTCATAAGTGCTTGAAGCCATACTGATTCTCTTGCTGCTGCTGCAAGGGCAATGTACTCTGCTTCAGTTGAGCTGCATGCTACGATGGGCTGCTTCTGGCTTGACCAGCTGATTATGCTTTCTCCGAGAAAGAAAGCATATCCGCCTGTGGATTTCCTCTCGATTTTGTCCCTGGCATAATCTGAATCCGAATACCATTCAGGTGTGAGAGGATTTGGACTGTCACTGAGTTGCAGTCCTTCATGTTAAAGCGAAATAGCAACTCATCTATGTATTTTCCTTGATATAGGAATATCCCATCATCATCAGAAAATATGCTGAACCCCACGAAAGAATTCAGGAGATTAAGCGTAATCTCGTACTCGGCCTTGAGCTTTTCATTACCTTTGTCATGGGAAATTTTTGCTTACACAGAATAAGCATATCATCGACATAAACGACAAGATACAGCAATATCTTTTCGACTTTACCAACAAACAAACTTGGGTCTGAGTTTGTAGCATACAGTCCAATGCTATTGGGGGTTGTTGCGAGTCTCACACCCCAACAGCGGAGTCTAATAGACTCATAGCTGCACACAGAAGAAAAGGTTTCTTCATAATCAATTCCATATCTTTGCATGAAGCCTCGAATAACTAAGCGAGCTTGATGCCTCTCAATAGTGTTGTGTGGATTCTTTTTCAATTTGAAAGTCCATCGAGAGTCTAAAATCTTCGTGTTCGGTGGAGTTTCTACTACTGTCCAAGTTTGATTTTGCTTGTGACTGGCCATTTCCTGTTCCATGGCCTCAATCCAAAGGTGAGCTTGTGGTGAGTCCGCCACATCCTTGTATTGATCAGGAACCTCAACAACATCCAATGAATGCGCTTGATACCTTTCTGGTTGCTTGAGATTCGTCCTGTCTCGCAGTTTCATTTGATGAACAGCTGGTTCCCGTTGGGATGGGCCTCCTCTTATTCTTAAATCCAATGCTTCGTCTTGTTCATGTTCAACTTCCTCCACGTTCTCCGACATGGGAGGTCTTTCTTCTTCTGCGTTGGTTCTGGAGGCTGCTTTCGGTTTCAACTTGCATATTTTCTTCAGCGTACAAACTTCGGGGTTTCGCTTGTTGTTGGGATGTTGCAGATTTGGAGGTCCCCGGTTGATTGTTGTCGTCTTCGTATGGAATGCCTTCTGTGCTCTTCACATACATTGGGCGATCTTTTAAGCATTCAAGAAATGTAACATCACGCGTGTTCGGTTTAGTAGGTGCACATATCTTCTAGTGTATGATATTCGAATTCGTTGAGCATTCTACTTCTTCTCTTACCAAGCTATTCATACAACAATTGTACCTTTTTAGATGTTTCCTTCCCTTCATGTAAATTAGTGTAAGAGTCTCTCTAAGTTCAATTTACCTTTTGTCTCTCAAATAATGTGTTATCTACATGACCTTTCTATTTGTACTTTTGACTGACAACGAGTAAGCTGTACATTTCAACTAAGTCCAAATGTTTCATTCTTCAGTTCTATATATTCAAGTGCATGAACTCTAATCAGTATCATTCTTCGTTGATCGTTCACTCTATTCTGATCCCTCAGCCATTTCCTAAATTGTCCATGATTATTTGACGTGCATAAATCAGTTCTTTCTATTATTTTCGAATTATTTGTCCTTTAATCCATCTACGAACGCAACAACACGAATAAATTTCAAATCTGGGTCTTACAGACGGTAATGATTTGACATTCCATCATATCCCACCAGTTGATACCTTTTTCCTCTGTGTGCCCCACATAGGGAACTTTATTGGAGATTTCCTCGTTAGCTGTCTTCTGACAATTGATGAAAGCAATGCAATCCTCAATGCCGTCTATAGCTCGATCTTTTGTCTTCATGAAATAGACATACCTGAATCCGCAAGCGTCATCCTTGATGAGCAAGAAGTATCTGTACCCCTCGAGCGAATCCTCAGGCATTGGTCCACTGAGATCCGCGTGGAACATTTCTCCAGGGAGAGTTACTCTTCTGGTCTCTGGAGCTGGAGTTGGATAAGGCTTTCTTGCTTGTTTGTTAAGCTGGCAACCGCTGCAGAATAGCGTATTGGAGGCTCCTTCCATGTCAATTCCAATCGCTGCTTTCTTCTCAAATGTATTCTTAATGTAGACAGGGTTGATGTGTCCACATCGCTCATGCCAAAGTTGTGTCTTGGCTGTTAGAATTTGCTCTCCTACTGACATAGCAGTCAGCACAGGGGGTTTGAACTGCATAACATCCATATTTCCTCTGGGAATTACTACGGGGCCTGGAGTCCCGTCTTTTGCCACAGAAGTTACAATCTCCGAATTCCTGGTGGTTTTGTAGCCTTGCTTGGCCATCACAGTCTCGGAAAACAAATTACCTCCTCCTAGGATATGCAGAACATTAAAGATTCTTTATGCAAGCCATTTGGTCCCTAGTAGAGCGAGTACGGGTACATCACCACAGCATAAGTGGTATGGGCATCAGAAAGCTTCACAGGTACAGGTATGAGAAGCTCATGATAGTCTTCGAATTGCTCACGGTTCCCACAAACGTGCTTACTTGCTCCTGAGTCTGCAAACCAGACGTCCTTGGGATCAGCTGTGTCCCCGAAGTATACTCGATGAACCTTTTTGTCAGCTGTGACAAATTCTTGGGTGGTCTTCGCTTGGGGCTTCTTGCTGAAGCATTCCTTCGCCCAGTGTCCCAACTTGCCACATTTGTTGCATTTAGTTTTCTTTTTCCGAGCTTCGGTCTTCTTTCTTCGTTCTGCCTTAATAGCAGTTTCATCTTTCGCTTGAAAGCGTCTTGGGATCGAAAACTCTTCTTTCTTCGTAGCAATTTCTTGTGCTACCTGGTAATCTTCTTTCCTCAGTCTTGCAAGAAGATTTTCCATTATCTGGGATGCTGCCGGCACAGAATCCCAGGCCTTGCTGAACGCCTCGTGTTTCTTCGGGAGACTTGAGACGATTTTGGTAATCGTCGTGAGGTCATCAGTGAGGTTTCCCATTTGATTCAATGCCATTTGTAACTTTTGCATGACGGTGAACCCTTCAACGAGAGTCTACCCTTCCTTGAACGCGAAGGTGAGGAATTCCGTAAGCATGTGCCGACGATTTAGCAGACTACTATCCGCGTGAATAGCGGTCAGACGATCAAAAACAACTTTTGCCGTACCTGCGTTGTAGACGTGATTAATGTTGATCCCGTCCAGCGTAGTTACGATGATCGCTTGAGCCTTGATGTCCTTTTCGTCCCACTTATCCTGGAGAGCGGCGTCTGAGATACTTCTCGCCTCCGTTCCACTCACAACTCCCCACAACTTCGCTGCCTTAAGAACCAGCGTAATTTGGTACTTCCACTGTTCGAAGTTTTCGCGAAACAGTCTCACTACATGAGACGTGTCGATCTTCTTGTACACAGAAACTGGATTAGCCATTGCAAACTGCTCAACTCCTAACATTAGCTATTTAAAGGTTACTGTACCTTTGAAATTATAGGACGTAATTTCGCTTGTCCTTTGAAATTATTCGACGTAATTTCAGTTCTCCTTCGAAATTTATTGGAAGTAATTTCGCTTTTGTCACTTTGTAACCGCAGGTCACTTGCGACGCCAAACTAGTCTCAAGTTTGCACAAAACTTGAACACTTCATCACACAAAGAACTTTGTCCACTATTTCAGTCTTTTAGAATTTCCTTCTAATACCTTCACTGTCTCAAATCACTCACTCAACTTGCACTTCCTAAGTTTTCTAACTGCTTGAAAAACTTTAAGAGGAACCTGTGGTATCGGAACCACGCTCTGCTACCATGTGAGAAATAAGTGATCTGTCAACTTGAAAGGGCTTCAGAGAGAAAATAAGAACAGAAGTCTTTATTGGGTCGAAGGTTCGGAGACATTAAAATTGGTTTCACTGATAAGCATCTTTATATACTAAGTACAAACGTTATTAGAAACTAAGAAATAATATTTAGAAGTGGAAACATAATTAGAACTTCACACCTAAAATATTTGGATCATGCCTTATCGGTTAAAATACTTACGAACAGAAACATATTACATTGTTGCATATGAAAACGTTGAACAAGTGATTCACACAGGAAATCACAGAAATATTCAGAAATATTTCTAGAGAAACAAACTCAGCATAAAACATGATTATGTGACTTACTCTAAATAAACGTAAAGAAGTTAAGATTGCCGATAGCCATATTCACACGTATTTCTAACAAATCCAATAAACTGTTTATGTATAGTTATATTCAAATAGAGAACAACGGACGGAGAAATCAAGCATTATCATTTATTTAAAATTCATAGGGAAGATTAAAGAAAGCACCAAATTATTCATGGTTTTAAGGAAAGGATTCTAATCAATACAAAGAAGAGCTGTTGAGATTAACAGGTTGACTAATTTCGAAGAATTTGAAATAAATCGGTAATGCAGATATAGTATTTCATGTCAACCTTCATAGCTCACTCATCCGCAAATCCAGTGATATTGAAATTCCGGTTTCTTTTGGCTTGTTGTAACTGAACGGTCCAAGTAGTGCACGGACTTAGAATCAAATTTCCTTCCTTGACTTAATTATACACTTCATTGAATCCAATTGGGTCCTGTGTTATTTCGCTTACTTCAAAGTTGTACTCAAAAGTAAGACGATTCCCGACCATTTCAAAAAGACAAATCCCTGTGGAGATACCTCGTGAAACAGGGTGCGAAGTGGTATTTTGTTATCGTTATTAAGGGGTGTTATAAATTGTTATCTAACGATTTATAACACCAAGGGTTTTGTGGTATCAAATGTGATCAATGGTATCAACGTATCCTACAACGCTAAATTCCTCCCTATCCTTCAATGGTAAAGAGTTTTTACTGTTAATACCATTAATCACATTGATACCACTTTTCGTTACCATCACAGTGGTAAATAGGCTAGGTAAGTGGTAAGCTTCGCACCCTGTCGTGAAACCTTAATGTGTCATTTCAACCTTTGCATTTATTAATTCCTCATCCGATTTCTTTGGGCCAATTGAGTCCCGAGACTTCAATTCAATTACAGCTACACTAAATTGGTTTGCTTCCATTCCAAGAGAGGAAGTGTAGTCTGGTGATGCGTAGAAAGTGACTTTTCCCCCGGAAAGTAGATTCTTGAACAACGTAAATACCGTTACTAAAGAATGAACGTTCGTAACTTTTTCTGATTTTTGAATGTTGAGGAGAATAAAAGTGTAATAAATGAATGTAATAATTCAGTTTGCGGCACTTCAGCAGTTTCAAACCAATTAATTGCGTGTTTTCTACGGTAAAACCTGAGTTGTAGTTAAGTCACCTATTCTTTGCATCTAATAAGTTTATTTGTGTTTTCGGATCATATTTGTACCTTTGTGGGTAACAAAGGGGTTAGGTTAGGTTCCAAAGAAGATGGTTCAATTAGAAATAAATTGTAGCTTGCCTTAAAAACTAATGAGTAAATCATACTTATCGTTGTTGGCATTGTTTTGGAGGAGACCTCCTGAGTCTCAATATTCCGTTGAATGGAATAAGCAGCGTGGGAGGCAGCGGAAAGTTCCCGTCGACTAGGCAAAATGGATGAGAATTTTCCAGTCGGCTGAGGTTGCGGTGGTTGCCAATTAGGAATCCTCTGTCATGGAGTTAAAACCTCGTTTGTGGCCCAGTATGGAATTATTGAATTAGAATCAGAAGTAAATGTTAACTTTTGAAGTTCATGTGAACAAATACATGGGATGTGGGTACGACAATCCTTTACGATTAAAACCTTCAGACTGATTTAATATACAGCATGTTAGGGTAGTAAATAAGGTTTTTTAGTTGAGCAAACACATTGGGCTGAATGGATGCGACTAACTAGGAGAGTATGCGTGCTGATACGCGAGTTGAGAAGTGCGACACATACTAGTCGACACATGTCGACGTAAAAAACACGAAAGTGAAAAAATTTCCGTGTAAAAATAATATTGGGCCCTGCAGGGTCCACTCAAAATAGCGCGCGGTCGCAGGAGGTGGAGAAAGTGCGACCCCGCCACACGTTAATTTTCTCTTCGCCCCACACTGGCTCCCGTAAGCGAGAGAGAAAATGAGCGTTGCGTGGGTCGGGAGCTCAACATGGAGAGGTATGGGACTTTCTCTCTCTCGTGAGTGGCGCGTGTGGGAGGAGGAGAATCGAGGGCCCCCGCACACAATTCTAATGGGACCGCACGCTATTTTGAGTGGACCCTTGCAGGGCCCAATATTATTTTTACACGGAAATTTTTTCACTTTCGCGTTTTTTACGTCGACATGTGTCGACTTGTATGTGTCGCACTTCTCAACTCGCGTATCAGTTGAAGACCCTTCCTGGTAAGTTTATGACAAATTTTGAAAAGACTGAGTGTGCTTGAAATTCTTTTAGTACATTAAATCCAAACTGGAACTGGAGTGTATGTACTCAATTTTCCAATCTGATGTCTGCTAAAAATCCAATCATAGGGCGGCTTCTGCTACCCGCTTGCAAGTAAGTCTCATTGGCACTGTTTTCCCATCGATTGATGGAGGAGAACAATGTCCGCACTTCCAATCCTTCGGAAAATCATCCCACTCGCTGCAGCTACGTGTTTCCTTTGTCTGCAAGTAATAACGATTTGAATGGATATCAGACTTGGAAGTGGTTCATGTCTCTTTGCTTTGTCTGGATTTTTTTAGACGTAAAATAATAATTGATTAATCTTGACAGTACCAAGCTTTTATTTGCGGATTTTTGGAGTTTTTGGTAACCTGAACCAGAAGGGAGTAACTCGCTCCAAGCTCACGCACCATATTAATCGGGAAGGCATTAAGGTTTTGTTTGCTAGGTGAAGCATAGGTCATTTACGTCTCAGATAGTAGATGGGTAATTGTCTTACAATTATTTCCACTGCCAGGAGACGGGGCTAACCTGCTAGTGTAACTCCGGAAGAGAGCTAAATTAGGACCTAATGTTGCATACCACTCTAAGCATATGTTTGCTAGTTAACGCGATACTCAAATCGCCAAGCAGGAAGCTTTCCCGTAATGTCACTTTGCAGAGGGATCACCGAGCCAGAAAAGCAAAAAGTAAGTTTCCCTGGCTGAGGAATCAAACTACAGACTTTTGGGGTGTGAAAGGTTAAATCTGCAGTCCTAGCCACTCAATCATCAGGGCTTAACTTTTGCTTGCGATGGCTTAGGCATTTACGCTCTCATGCCATATAATACGACACATTTTATCTAAAATAGTTTATTGTTTGATTGGAAAATGATTGCCTGCAATGAGGAAGGCTCAGAACTTAAATTTATGCTAACCAAAGTAATCAAATTAAATTTGCGCCACAAAAGCTACAAGGTTTATATTAAGATGTAAAGGTCCACTGTCGTCACAAATCTTTTCCTAACTTATACCCCCTTTCTGAAAGGCTTAAATAGCAAAGCCGCAGAAGGCAATTATAAAGAAAGACATGGAACACAAAGATTAAATTTATATTTACGGCAGTTCGCAAAATCAATGCCAAAGCATCCTTCAGACATGTTTACCTTGTTAATTGTACTAACCGTAAACCTGACATAGGTCAAAAAGGGCACTTTTGCACATTCGCTTCATTGTTGCACTAAATATTACAACAGGATAGTTGTATATAACGTGCCCACAAAACGACTGTATATTCACATACGTATGGTTCGATAAATACTTACCCCTTTTAATTTGGTGCAATGGGTTACTACAATGCAATGTTTCATAAAACCAATCCAAAATCCAGGGCACGCGCGCTTTGTGGTGTGGTTAGTGGATGAATGAAGATAACAACATTCCGGGTAATAAAGTGTGAGGTATGGGTGACAGACAATTGTCTCCGGAGAATCAATGGACGACTTTCCTCTGACATTCAGTTTCTTTGCTTGTGAGGAACCGTTGTGTGTCAACAGCATCACACAAAATAGCAGGGACAAGTTTTTGTTCCTATCCGAAATATCAGCCATGTTTAAACAAATTGCGTAAATATCATGGAATTAAAGAGTGTGCCTTGAAACTGACATTTATTTGTTTAAATGAAGACGCCGGGAGAAACCTTCAATTCAGTGGGGTTCGATTTGGTTTTTTTGTAGATCTAATTTCACACGATTTAAAATAATTCTGGATCTGCTCGGTTAAGATTTGAAACAGTTTTGCACGCTTTATCGTACGTTCTACAGCAAACAAACTACGGTCGATATTTTGCTATAAGGGAGGCTTCCACATAGGTATATGTTATGTTACAATCCTGAACTTTGTTTGCCTCTTACTAGATTTTAAACTGCTCATGTACACTTGTATAGTGTATTAAAGAGGGTAACTTTAAGAAATTAATTAAAAACAATGTGGTTTGGATGACGATAAATACTAAATCGTTCCACACTCAAGTATAATTCAATTGTTGGTGCTCAAGTACATCACTAAAATCTGCTGGAGAATGTCTTTGTACTATTTTCTTTTGATGTATTTTTATCACGTTTAAGACCTTGTTTGCAGGATTGTAATCGTTTCTTGACAATAGCCTGTTATAAAATAAATTTTTTATCTTTATAGATTATTGCACTTCTTCTTTGTTCTCTTTGGTCTTTGGTTTTAAGTTTATCGAAATTAAAATGTCGAAATGAAGTTGATGACGCGAACTTTATTTTACTTTCAATTTGGGAGCATTGTTGATCGTTGGAAAGATTTACTTAATTAAAGATCTGTGGTGTTATTCCAACGAGTAAAATCAATATGAGTCTGCTTCAAATTAACACACTGGAATGACACGGGTTGGATGACTTAGGTCGTAGCAAGTAACAAGTCTTTGAAAATTCTACATTGTTTGAACTATGTGCATTCTACAAGGTTGGAAATAGGCTGCCTATTTGACTAAAATTGCATTTCAAGTTGTGAAATTTGCAATAGTTGCATTCTTAAATTTGCCGAATCCATAGCGCTTGAAGAGGGTTCAATCGACATCAGTGATATCACCCTTATAATTTTTGCGTTCAGGCCTGGAAATAATGTAGTATCACACTGAATAAGCCTCTGGACATTTGAGGGAAATAATATCTATGAAGTAAAAGGGGGGCAATTTATCAAATTACCTATTGTCGAAGACCTCATAGAATAAGAAGACAAGAACGGAAGCATAGAACTAGAATTTGTCCCACACACTCCCCCGCCAATCGCCCAATCACAAGCCACCATTAT